>VDFB02277644.1:0-15510 GCA_007258455.2 Sequoia sempervirens
TTCATTGTGTAGAGATTTTTCTAAATTTTGATGTCATATAATTTCTTTTACAAGAAACTTAACCAAATTTTTTTTAATAAAAAACAAAAAAAACGTAATATTTCAAGTTTAAGGACTAGTTTGCTTAGAAATTAATTAAAAAATAACAAATCTAATCCAATATTAATAAAAATTACATATTTGGAAACTAGACATAATATTCTCTAATGGTTTTTAATTTCACAGATTGATCCATAAAAAAAGTCCATCAGCCATATTGCCAAAGTTGGAAATTCTTCTTGAATCTGCCTTAGTTTTTTAGTTGCAGGTCAAAAGCTAAGGGTCAGGTTGCCAAGTCTTTCCCAAGCCTACAACCAAGGCTGCATGTGGGTTGGAGATTCAAATTTTTAATAACACTTATGCATTATTAAAATGCATATGTGTTATTTGAATCGAATGAGTATGCGTTATATAATGTGTATGCATTATCTATTTACCAGTTGCGTAAAGGGAATGCATACATGTTATATAACACATACGTGTTCCTAAAATAGAAAGCATACCCATTCCATAACATGTATGCATTTCTTCTTTAGCCATTTTTTCCCAATTTGGAAAATACTGATAGAGCATGTTTTTTCTGCAACATTCCTTTTCTGCAGTATGGTCTGAAAGTACCATTTTCTACATTTTTTATTGCAATGTTGTCTTGTGCAATCTATTAACAGGGAATATTATATTCAAATTGTTGGAAGAGAGAAGTGCAGGTTGAAGTTTCTGAAGTGGAATCAAGTACAAGAACATTTTGCAAAAATATTTGGAAAAAGAGAACTTTTGGATGTATTCATGATGTTTTTGTACTTCAAAGTTTATAGAAGAAAGGATCTTCATACTACATAGTTTTATTTGAATATTTGAAGGAGAAGGAAATTTGAAAATAGGTTAAGAATCATTTGTTTTGTTATTAAAGAGGCTTTGGTAACCATGAGATCAAAGCAAAGGCATAAAAAAAATGTAGAATTTTAATGACCCTCGAAGAAATTGAAGCAAATAAAGAAATGGAGGTACAAAGACAAAGGGATATAAGAGAAAGGATTTGTCAAACAAAAAATTTGGAAGAATCTAGTTCCATGAATGTTGAAGAGAAAACCATGAAGGATGAGATGAATGTAGATGGTACAAATGTGGAGACGGTGAATATGGAAGAAAATGCAATTATGGAGACAAACCCAACTATTCCAAGGTTCAACTTCAACTTTGAATGATATGGAAATAACACCTATGCAAACAACTTCAGGTATGTCTTCAAATCCACCTCCCAGTGATATGGAAAATGCACCTATTTAAATAATTTATCCAGGTATTTCTTCAAACCCAATTCTTGATAATATTGATCTTAGTTATGGGTATGTGTAGGATCGTGATGGGCCAAAAAGTGGCAATATGATGGGTATGTGGTTAACGACTTATTTTTTACCCAAAATTGATGGAAATGAAAAGGGTTTTTAAAAGGAGATTCTCAACTTTCTACCAATATAAAATTATGCTTTACTTTGAATTTAATAACTAATTATTATTTATTTTTCTATTCAAATTATGACTAAAGTCCTGATTGATAGACTAGTGAAAAGGCATCGTAACGCAAATGGTATCACATTTTTAATCAAAACATGCATCACATTCTAGCTACATACTATGGGATTAAGAAAAAGAAAATTTAATTTCATGAGTTTGACCAAAGTTAAAGATTGAAATTAGAACATCGGAAGTTTTTATATTTTTAAAAGTTATAATGAAAAATTCATAATTAATTATTTACTTGGAAAAAATTACAAAAAAATATGCATCACAGTGGGACATGGAGTCCTCTACTTATATTTAAATATTATAAAAAAATATTATCATTTTATTGTGGCTTCAGAGTGGTCAAACATACACCTACTTATTTTTTCCTAAAATTTAAAGTATTACTACATTGAAATTTCAAATTTTTTCACCAAAATAGAATTTTTTTTAATAAACCCTATGGCGGTTTGGGGCTAGTTCATTTTATATTCCTATTCTTACATATTTTTGAAATAATATACATAACTTATTCAAATTTTTATGTCAAGTTTCCTAACTCTGATTTTTCTAATTTTTTTGCCAGTTAATGGCCTGTTTTTTTCCATGATGATCCTGCACATACCTTTATTTAGAGGAAGTTGGATACACCATTGATGATATCAATAATTCTAGGGTGTAAATAATATAAAAAGAAAAAAAATGATGAAATATCCAAGATAAGAATGCAAATGATAATGAAATCCATTTTATGTTTAAAAATGAAAATGAAACCCCTTGCGTGAATGAAAGTGAAACCCCTTGTATGGATGAATATGGAAATATTTTTTTACATTTGAAAAAGATGTGTTTTATAGAAAGAAATTAGGATTTCAATGTCAACTCATGGAGCAATTGATGAGAATGTTGAAAATGAGAAAAGTGATTAAAAAATTAGGCATTTTTGTAAAACCAAAAAAGAAAGATGATTCAATAGAACAAGTCATATCTAGTGTTGCTAATGCTATTGATTTTATAGGTAAGAAAATTTGATCTAAAGATAAGAATGCAACTCGTTGTGCAATAACAACTACTTTAGTTAATAAAGAAACTTGAAATTAAATAATGTTAAGTAAGATTAGTAAATGTATAAAATTAAATCCTAGAAAACTTTGATAAGAGTTGCTAAAAGAAGAGAAAGTATCGAAAGGGATTCAATTAATCAATGTTGGAGTTTTAGTGGCAAACTCCTAAGATTAGACATTAAATTAACTAATGAAATAAAATATTTAATCGAAAAATATTGGCATGATAATACAAGAGTATCACCTAACATTAGACATGTCTTAAAATTAAGCGTGGGTTCCAAAATTTGTGAACCTCATCCAAAGCATCTCTTAGATATGACTCAAACTGACTTATATAAAAAAAAATTAGATGATTTAATCTTACCATTTAATATTAGCATAAGTCAAAGATCATTCGAAAAGTGTAAACCTTGGTATGTTAGAATTAATAAAAAATAAATCTCTTATTTTTTAAAGAGGAAAAAATGGGTTTTAGAGGGACCCGAAACCAGAAAGTTTACAAACAAAAGAAAATATCGTCAAAGACCCCATAAACAGAGAGGCTATAAAGAGGAAAACAAAATGAAAAAGCTACAACAACAAAAAAAATCCAGCAAGGGCCACATAAAAGACCCAAAAAGACCAGACAAAATGCCAACAGTGACTAAATTTGGGACTTTAAAGTTTTGGCTGTCTCAGCTTCCATGTCGTTCATTTCTTGAACCCCCCTCTTTAAGATCTGGACCATATGGGTAGTAGGAGGCACTTTCCTCTTAAGGTTGGCATGGGTCCTCTTCGATATTCCTTGGTCCTCATTCTTGTTTTTATCCTTGTCATCTTCCAGATCAACAACTAGCGAGCCCTGTTGTGACTTTTCCAACTTTTCAGACATTGCATTGATGATAATGGCATTGTGCCTTGCCATTCTATGGTTTTGTTCCACAATAGTTTTCATGTTGTTTTTTATTTTAAAAATTTCAACTTCTAGAGTCTTATACTTGTCCTCAATGTCATCATCTCCCATTCCAATATTGTTCTTTTTCCATTTTCCTTCTTCATTGCTCAAAGAAGACAACTTCAATTCCAGATCCTCCAACTTGTTATTTAGAACCCTAATTTTGAAATTAAGATCATCAATTTCTTGATAGGCCCATTTCATAACCTTGAAAATATCACCAATTCCACTTTTAGCAGAGGCAAGGATATCTCTAGACTGATCCCGGTCTAAAATGAGGTTAAAACCATCTGGGTTATGGGAGTTGGGAAATTTGGTACCATCATCTCTGAAAGAGGTAGGAGGGGTAGAGATAGAGTTTCTGCTAGCTTCAGTGTTCTTAGTTTTGTCCTCCAGAGAGTCTGCAGAGTAGGAAACCAACTTATTGGAAGGGGAACTGGGCAGCCGGGGTAAATCTCATGGTTAGCTTTCGTGAGATAGGGTTTACAAAGCTAGGTTTTCTTACTAGACAGGACAGGGGACAGATGGGATTCAACAATTCTCTCCGAGTTAGGCTTAGAATGATTCTCTGAACCATTGTCCATATCATAGTCCTCAGATGCCATGGAGGCAACCAGTTTTGATAAAGCCGACATGCTTTAAAATTTTTCATAGATTAACCTAATAAGACTAGGATGAAGAATAGGGTATCTCTTGGGATTTTTCTTGTGGTCCTCAAGGCTATTGCTCGTGTTGTTGTAATACGAATGTACAATTTCATTATTGTTATGATATGTTCCATTGTGCTTTGCATGCTAACCAAATTATGTAGGAAATTTGTGCTATTAATATTCCACTTGAAACAATCAAAGATTTTATAGCAGGATTGTTTTGTGAACCCTCTAATGGAAACTTATTTTATTTAAAAGCATGTGTTTCTAGAGAATGCGATAGATGTGGTAACTTTTCATTGTTAGGAGAATGTATGCGTGAAAGTATTTTAGATGAATTTGGAAAACAATTAGTGGATGTTAAAAAATATAAAAATGTTGAATATTCTTTAAAAGATGGAAAAATTGGAAAACGTTGTGAGCTAATTGTGGAAAAATTTAGTGTGCATGCATTTATTAAAGAATTTAAAGATAAGATTGTACCTAAATATGTTAAACACTCTCAATATGCTCATAGGATTGATAATCAATTTTGTTTATGTAAAAACACATTCCCAATTGGAACTATATTGTCAGTTGTTGATTTTGCCAAAAATTATACTCTTGCTCCACAAGAAGAAATTCAATCACTTTATTATAATTCAATGCAAGTAGCTATATTTTTTCCTATTGTTTATAGACATGTAGATGATAGTAGAGAAGATAATAGAAATTTTTTGAGAGTACCATTTTTATGTAAGTGATAATCAATTACATTCATCTGAGTTTGTTCAATATTGTTTTGATATATGTTATAAAAATTTAAAAGAGAGATGAATTCAAATGAGAGAACATCTCATATGGTTGGATAATTACATGGGTCAATTTAGGAATCCTAGAATGTTTTATTGGTTATGTATAATTGTTCATAAGGAAAGTAATATCCCACACATGTGCAGCTTTTTTGAAGTTGGACATGGTAAAGGAGAACATGATGGAGCAGATGCACGTGTGAAAAGATCTCTTGCTAGAGAGCAAATAAAATTTGAGAATTATGTGAAATTCAGAGATACACATGGGTGATCCCACAATAGTGGTTTACAATTTTTGGCCAAATTGGACACTGAAATAATTTTTTTAAACTAAATCTTCACTTTTAGGCACCTATAGTAGCTAAACTGTGAGAAATTTGAAGATGATGCAAATTAGAGTTTCGTGAAATTTTGTCTGTAGATTCTAAATATAAATTTTTCAAAATTTTTGGAATTAGATTGCACTTCTTTTTCCATCTGCCTCGAAAACTATTTTTTTTCTTTTAGAAAACAACTTTTTTAAAAAGTGACGTTCAATTTAGATTTGTAACTTTGATATCTAGTGCTTCCAATTGGGTAGATAGTTTTTTATTGAATATTTTTTCTTTAATCAAGTTTTGAAGTCAAACCAATTACAATTCAGATAGTGCGACCATATAGCGCGTAACTTTTTTTGTATGTATCAAAATTCAATTTTACTTTTGTTGGATCAAGGACTTCAATATTTGGTGTACTCATATTTTTCATCTTTTTCTTTATAATCTACTATTTTTCCACATGTGCGAAACAAAGAGCTTGATTTTTGGTGAAAAACCTATATTTAATAAAACTAAAAAAAAAATACACATTAAAAAAACCAAAAACATATTAAAATTATAGTCACTGGATAGTTTGTTCCATGGACTACTTGATTCCACTATTATGGTCTCCATTTTCATCCTCGCACTGAAGCCAGAGATAAAAACATGGGATCCTTTGGTGTTCCCCGAGAATGATAAGGTAAGGTTTCGAGCCTAAACCTGTGGTTCTACAGTTTTAACCCCTTCCCAAAAGAGTATGTTTTCACTTTTTTTTGTTCGTGCATGCATTAAATGGGTGCACTCAAACCTTGGTTTGAGCAAACCCTTTTTTGGTTCCTTCGAACCAACAAGTCCATTCAAACCCCCAGAATGATTTTTTTTGGCATGGGGTCATTTTTAACAAGTTTTCCTTGCTCATTCAAATTGTAAACCACTTTTGTGGGTTTACCCACATGCAATTGTAGATTGGTGCAATACCAAATTATCTACAAGAACAAGTGAGAGCTCAATAATTTGACACTTCTTTTGGTTAGTTGAAGAAAATGATATTTTTCTTGACAAGATTGTGAAACAATTAATGGATCTACAAAATGGCATTTGTTTAAGAGTTCGAATGCAAACACATGGACAATATGGACAAGGGAGTTGGCATGATTTTGTAAAAAAATTTTATTGCAAAAGATTGGAGGTGCTTCGAAAATATGAAATGGGCTCCAAACAATGGCAACAAACAGGCCTCAACACCTAAGACGAAGGTACATGTTCAACAGCTGAAATGACAATTGAAGATAATCAAGTGTTCACATCGATGATGATCATAAGCCAAGCGTAGATCCTCGCATAGCATGTACTAGTAACGAATTTGAATTTTATATGTATAGAAGGCGTTTATATGCGAATTGGAATATACGGCTCACCTTATTGAATTTTATTTATACTTCCTATGTGGAATACGCGGTAGTGTTGTTGTTGCACCTAAGGGGAGTGAAGAGGACACAAAGTGCTGGTTGGCTAGATGTGTTGAGAGAAAACATAAGTTGGTACATCCTAGAGTGGATGATGCCAACTTTGAGTATCCAACTAGTTTGGTGGTTGTTGTTGGCACTTGCCTTAGAAAATATTTGATAAGAAAGAATGGCTTGCCTATATTTGAATATTATGAAAGACACAAGAATATTATACATTATTCCCATTTAATTTTGGCAACCAATATAAAACTAGTTAGATATCAAGGGAGGCTTGCTAATAAAGTGTTATGGACAATTTCAATGGATGATCATGAGACAATCATAGATGCATTACAAAAAAGAGAGGATATAGATGGTACAACAGAGTAAATACATATTGGTAAGTATATAGTTGTATATATATTTAATTGATAGTCGATATGTAGTTAAAAATTTATCACATATGTATGTCTATATATATATTTTTCTTTCGTTATTTTCTAATTGAAGTTTTATATCATTTTTTGTTTCAGGTCTCCCTAAACTAGATGCATTACAAAAAAGAGAGGAAATGCATATATTACAATGGAATTCAAATCTAGATACAGGTAACTATATATAGTTCTAGATACATTTAATTGATAGTATAAATATATAAAACTAAATAATTCATTGTCATTTTGTAAAAAAAAATTAATTGATTTCATATCCCCTTAAGCCATTATTTTAGGACCCCTTAATCCATCCTTTTAGGACCCCTTAATCCATACCCTCATATATCTACCCTTAATCCATCAACTTGCATCCCCTTAAGTCTCTTTATTAATTCCCCTTAAGCCACTCTCTTAGGAACACTTAATCCATATACTGCTATACATACCCTTAATCCATCCACTTGCATCCCCTTAAGTAACTCTCTCAACAACCCTTAATCCATCCTCTTAGGACCCCATAAGCCATATCCTTGTATATGTACCCTTAATACATCGACTTGCATCCCCTTAAGTCTCTATTAATTCCCCTTAAGCCATCCTCTTAGGACCCCTTAAGCCATATCCTCGTATATCTACCATTAATCCATCCTCTTGCATCCCCTTAAGTCTCTCTATTGATTCCCCTTAAGTAATCCTCTTAGGACCCCTTTAAAATCCATATCTTGGTATATCTACCCTTAATCCATACTCTTTTATCCCCTTAAGTCACTCTCTCAACCCCCCTTAAGCCATATTCTCTTATCTACCCTTATTCCAGCATCTTGCATCCCCTTAATTCATCTCCTAGGATTTAGTTCTTAGGGTTAAGGGTTTAGGATCTTCATATCCTAGGGTTCATGAGTTGCTTAGAATAATAAATCTATATGGGTTAAGGGTTTAGGGTTCATCTCCTAGGTTTTAGATCCTCGGGTTAAGGGCTTAGGATCTTTATACCCTAGGGTTCATGAGATGCTTAGAATAACAAATCTATATGGGTTAAGGGTTTATGGTTCATCTCCTAGGCTTTAGATCTTAGGGTTAATGGTTTAGGATCTTCATATCCCAGGGTTCATGAGATTATTAGAATAAGAAATCTATATGGGTTAATGGTTTAGGGTTCATCTCCTAGGATTTAGGTCTTTGGGTTAAGGGTTTAGGATCTAGATATCCTAGGTACAATGTTGCTCAAGATGAGACCTTGCATTTGTCCTCCATTGGAAACGAGATGAGAACATTTGCACTTTTCCTCTCTTGGATACATTAGGCATGATGTTCCTTAAGATGAGACAGTGCACGAATTAAGCAAAATCCCTTTGAACAGTCCTTACACTATTTGAAATTTACAATGTCTATGATTTTTAAGCATACGAAGTTTTTCTTACCTCATAGAGCTCCAAACGACATCATTTTCCTTCGTGTCACCTTATTAAAGTTATCAAGAGGTATAAATCTAGTATGGCCAAGCGGGAAGCCCATCTAGCGGAGTGACATTCCCCATAGCCACCTTTGTGTTTGTGAGTGCATACCAACTAGCGTATGTTTCTCACCTTTTGGGATTTATCACCCTGCAAACAACCACAAGTTTTGTGGCCCTAGATTGAGTATACTTTTTGGCTTTCTCACCCGGTGGATAGCCAAGAATTCTGTTGCCCCAGAGTGAGTACACATTTCCTTTCTGAAACAAACAAGCCTATATCTAATCCATAACTAGCTGGACATACGATCGAAGCTTGATCCACCTTTCTATTTCCATCCTTCTCATTGCATGATTTTGTATCTTGATGGTTTGACTTAGGATCTTAGATCCTGGGGGCTTGCACAAACTCCTTGATCTTTTTTATTCTTTGTTAGCTGCATCTATACACTCAGATCTCTCTTCAATGTCTACTTTAGTGTGAGTTTGAAGCAAGATTTTCCTTTCACTAAAGTGGGGGCTAAATGTGCCATAGAAAAAAGGACCCTTTTCTTGGCATAGGATTAATTCATAATAAACCAGACAGAATGAGGCCTTGATTTAGGTGTTGTGAGGAATTTTATGTATCCACACTAGGTCTTGGGTGCTTTAAAATTGAATAACATGCTTTCAACAACATCTTGTAATGGTGTTGTAAAGTTTTGTAAGATGATTTCACACTTTTCTAGACTTAATGAACCCATTTCTCCTTAATTCAACATTATAAAATGTGTTTAATAACATTATCACATCAATCTATAAGGCTTGTAAAATAAACTTAATGTAAACTAGTGTTGTAATGTGTCTAACATTCACATTGGTTCTTGTGCCTTCGTAGGCTATGTGGACCTCGTTTTAGTGTTGTAAAGTTTATTTAATCACACTTTCAAATTGATTTATGTGTCCCAAGCCCTATTTCTTTGAAATTTCTACATCATCACCTGTATTAGGCCCCCTTATTAACCAAGGGCTTCTGTGCATCTCTCAAAAACTTCTAAATTGGATCAAATACCTGGAACAGTGATTTCTAACCCTATTCTACCCTTGGCATTTGAGTTATCAAATGGCACTCAGAGGTTCCATCTAAAATTACGAATGGTGAATCAACTCAACTGTGGGACCTGCATTCACCATGGGTGGCAAATGAGTCCCATTTGGCCCTACCCTTGGACCTTGGAGCCGGGAAAAAAGAAATTTAAGCTTACCATCGCTTTCATGCCTAGCTTGTGATGAGGTATTAATGGGTATAATAGGTGAATTTCCTATAAAATAACCTCTCTAAGATCATTTTTACATCGATTAACTCAATTCACATCAATTCTTCATTATTCATCCACCAATATTTCATCTCAAGTTAAGCAACTTTAGGTTTTATCATTTCAAGACATCAAGAAAGCTCCAAAAGACATTCAAGGGCTGAATCTTCCTCCATTGCTGTGAAAATTGAAGATCAACATCATGGAAAGGTAATCTATTCCACTATTGCATGTTTCATTCCATTCTTTTAGCATTTTGGTTTAATTACCTAAACAGGGTTTGACCAAGGCAAACCCCCATGCCCTAACATTCACCATTTCATCTCCTCTTCTTGTGTGTTTGTAGATTTAGGTCCCTTGGAAGGTTGGAAATAACTAAAGATCAAATGCTGTGTTGCTCGGCCTTCTTCTGGCCCAACCAAGTCAAAATATCAACAAAACTCATTTTCTAATTCAGAATCAAAATTTCTGAATGTAGACCGTAGAAGCTTCCAAAATGGTTGTGATCGATGTTTTCATCCACTTTGAAAAATATAGAAATTAAAAGTGGTTCCATTCACCATGTAAGGACGGAATGCATTCCCACCTGTGGTCAATTTTGAGTTTTCTACATTTTTTAGTACCCTTTTGATAGAAACAAGTTTTAGCTCAGTTTGACAGAATTGGGACTAATTCACCCAGAATGGCGAATGAGTTCTTCTAGGCTTGAAAAAAACATCAACAACATTTAAAATGTAATTTCCAGTCTTCTTCAACATTCCAAGTGCACAATTTTATTCTAATTCATTTATGTTGCATTTTCCCATTCATTTGTAGGTGATTTTGTATTACACAATGTGTTTTCAAACATTGCATATTTCTTAGGTTTTGCATTCATAATTAGTCAATTGCATTTTTTAGTTACATTTAGTTCATTTCATTTATCCTTAATAACATCATACACATCCTAATTTGAATGAACCCTTTAGTATTTTTGGCCTACTTCTCTCCTTTTAGCTGAAAAATCCTAGAAGACTTAGAGAGTCTTGTGGCGCCAAAAATCTATGGCTCACTAAGATAGAGCTTAAGGTTTGGGTATGAGTTTGGGTTGGGTTTACGATTAGGGTTTGATTATTGTTAGGGTTTAATTAGAGTCTAATTGGGATTATGGTTATACAATAAAGCTTGGAGTTTGGGTTAGCATTAGGGTTCTATTAGGGCTAGGGATTAATTATGGCTACAATTTAATTAGGGACTAATTGCGGTTTAGTTAGGGTTAGGTTTAGAGCTCTGAATTAGGGTGAGGTTTAGTGGGGTTACCTATTTAAACTATGGTTAGTGTTAGTGTTCAATTAAGGTTAGGGACTAATTAGGTAAGGGTTATGATTCGAATAAGGTTAGTGTTTAATTATGGTAAGGGTTAGTGTTTAATTAGTTAAGGGTTACAATTCAAATAAGTTAATTTTGTAGATAATGGTTTAATTAGGGTTAGGTTTTTATTAAGATAAGGGTTAATGTAGGGTTAAGGTAAGGTTCGACTATGGTTATCATTATAGTTAAGGTTCTATGATAAAACTTATGTTTTGGGTTTGGGTTTAAGTTGAGGTTAGGGTTAGGGTTATATTATAGTTAAGGTTTGGGTTTTATTAGGCCTTCTAATTCAGTTATGGCTCCTCTCAATATACAAAATTTCAAAGCCAGGGCTGTAACACCAGGGTCTCAATGAGTTAGATCCCAAGAGGGCTGCTGTCCGAAATTGAAGCCGGTGGTTACCAGGGCCTAACAAATAGGTCCACCAAGCTCTGTTTGTGGGTTGTGATCATACTCCAAAATTGCGCGCGCAACGTGTAAGCCGCTTAAACCATGGTTGGTATCAGGGCCTCAACCAACAAACCAAGGTTCAATTAGTAATAGGGGCTTTAATTAGGCAAGGTTTACTTTTATTCAAATAAGGTCAATGCTTCAATTAGGCTAGAGTTAAAGTTAGGCTTCAATGCCAGTAACTAAAGTGAAATTTGATTACTTATAAGGTTTCCGCTTGTGGCTAGTTAAGGTCTGATGGTTAAAAGCGAGTAAAATAGGGTCTCTAGGACAACTTTACCTGCCTTTGGCTTCCTCTAGGCTTAGCCCAACATTTAAAGTAGAGGTTAATTTAGCCATGATTCAATAAGAAAGCTTGTAAAGCCAGAGCTAGCACTAGGGCTTAATTAGGCCAGGTGCCTGCCTGCCAATACAACTAGGGTTAGGCTCTGAGGGATTACAATTCACCTAGGGGTTGAAGTTAGGTCTGTTCTGAGGCTTCAGGGCTTAGGTTCAACTAGGTTAGGCTTGTGTAAGTGCAGTAGGTTTAGTATGATCAGGGGTTAATGTTATGGGTTAGGGTTAGGGCCTGAATGATACTTTCATTTAATAAGGTTTGCTGAGGGTTAAAAACCAAAGCTACTATTGGGCTTAGGGTATAACTGAAGTGTTAAAGAGGCAATTATAATATTCCGTAAATAAAAACTTAGGTATATAGATTAGGGAGCTAGTATTAAATTCTTATGGTTAAAGATCCAACTGTAGAGTTTGAGCGAAAGAAGTAGGCACATTATGATTATGGTTCAATTATAAATATTGTTCTATTATAGATAAGATGCAATTATGGTTACAATTAGGGTTATGGTTCAAATAGAGTTAATATTGAACAAGGGATATATGTAGGGTTCAATTAGGGTTACTATTAGGTTAGGGTTATGATTCATTTAGGGTTACATATAGGGTTCAATTATGGTTACTATTAGACTTAGGGTTATGACTCAATTACGGTTATAATTTTGGGTTAGAATTAACATTTACATTAAAGTTAATCCTATGATTAAAATTATGGTTATAATTCTATATATAACCCTAAAATTAACCCTAATTCTAAAATTAACACTAATTTTAATTATAACCCCAACCCTAACCCTAATTTTAATCCTAAAACTAAACCTATATGTACCTCTAATATTGATTGTAACTCTAGCCCTAACACTAACCCTAACATAACCTTAACCCTAATCTTGGCCCTAATCCTAACCCTAAAGTTATACCTAGCCCTAACTTGAACCCCATCTCTAATTCTTACCCTTACCGTAACCGTAACCCTAACTTTATCCCCAACCCTAACTCTAATTTTAACCTTTACCCTAACCATAATACCAACCCTACCTCTAATTCTTACCTGGCTGTAACCCTAATCCCAATTTCAAACTAAACCAAAATCCAACCCTAACTCTAACTCTATACTTGACCATAATTGTAACCTTAACCCTAAACCTAACCCTAACCCTAATTCTATCTCAAATCTTAATCCTAACCCTATCCCTAACCCTAAACCTAGCCTATACCTATACCTATACCTAACCCTATCCCTAACCCTAAACCTATCCCTAACCGTATACCTAACCCTAAACCTAACCCTATCTCTAACCCTAATCCTAATCCTATCCCTAACCCTATCCCTAACTCTAACCCTAACTCTAACTCTAAACCTATTCCTGACCCTAACCCTATTCCTAACCCTAGTCCTAACCCTAACCCTAATTCATTTAATGTTTTACATGTTGCACTATGAATGCTACTAGCATATATATATATATAGATATCTTTAATAATATATTTAAAAAAAATTGAGAGATATCTTTCTCAAGGTGCCTATTTTTTAATATATATTTTACATAAACGTTCATAGGTGCCTCGAGAAGGATATATCTCAACGTTATATTTATATATTATTAAAAATATATATATAAGATAGTACCTAGTTTAGGCACAACGATCAATTCTCAATCGATCTCCGAAACTCACAAGAAGAAACTAAAATCACCAAATTGCTAAATCCACAAGGTAAAAATGAGCCTAAACTCATTGGTAGTTATAGAAAATCCCATTACAAATGTGGTATTAAATACAACAGGATTTTGAAAACCTCAAAAATCTTAATCCACGAAAACCAGAGAGGCAGAAGCCAACTAAGCGTAAAGTTCAAGGATGCAAAAACCATGAGAATGTGAGCTTGATGCTTCTGGGATATCACTAGCTGTGGACCACGAGTATGCAAGAACCAACAATGCAATTCTAAGTTAAATTAAACGATGCCACCACCGTGGATTTCCACAAGAAAAATTCCATAGGTGGCAACCTACACCAAGAAACCTACAAATGACATAAAGGACATCGACATCAACCTTGTGGAATCATGCAAAGATATTTCCACAAGGAAAAACCCGCAAATGGAGACTTAGTCAATTTTGAGATTTACAAGGGGTGCTTTAAGATCTCGAAGGCAACATGGACCAAAGGTCAAAAAGTGAAGGCAAAAAGAAAAAGAAAATGGACATAGGAAAACTCGATGGAAAAAGGCAGAAAGAAAGAGGGGGTCCTTGTTTTACAGGGTGTGTGTACAAAATGCACAACAGGTTTTTATTGCCTCCCTAAATTATTTATGAATCATTTATATTAAAAAAAATATGGTAAATAATATGGGATTGATGACTAATGACTTAGAATTTTTGGAAAACATTTCAATTACATGTCATATGTGTTATTGCCAATAAAAATGCAGCCTACTATTGGGTCCATATTCAACTTTTCTAATCACCTTACATTAATATTAACTATTTCACAACCTAGAAAGATTTGGTACATTTGAATACATACAAATATTCTTTTATACATTCAAATAATTATTTCCACATTTATTTATGTTCTTGATTATTTTAATTTTATCTTTCATTTCTTATATTCCTAGTACATCCACTTCCTACTTGTAATTATATTTTTAGACATCCATTTTGAAATATAAGTTTTCTAATAAAAAAAATTATTGTGGTCATCATAATTCTTTGGTGGTCACTATTGAAAGGTAGAATTATCTTGATGATTCTCAATTATGTGGATGAAAAAGAAGCTTGCAACTAGCTACCATAGGCAATGTAGTGTACAAGCATTAGTTAATTAGCAATAGGAAAGTGATTTTTTTTATTGTTCAATGGTTTATTCTCTTAATTTATCTATATAGATTCATTATTTGAGATGTATAATTTTTCCTTTGCTAAATTCCTTGCATGCAATATACATGCAAAAAAATGAAAGGGGTATATACTATTGCTAGCACTTTTATGTTGATATTTTAGATAGTGACTTGTATCTATAAAGAGACTCATCATTGTACCCAAATAGATCTTGATTTCACTTAGATTCCAACACATGAACGAAGTTGTATTGCACATTGTAGCCATAGAGTAGACCACATCTATGTCATTGAGTAAGCCATACTACTATTATATAGTAGACTACATTACTCCAACTGATCATACCACTTTACATGATAGTATTAGATATGTTATATCACATTACAATACCTAAGTAGACAATATTGGTCACCCCTGAGGGTAACCATGAGTAATACAATCACTTTTTATATAGGGAAAAGTTCTAACATTTCTCTCTCTACTAATTTTTAATAGATAGTTATATTGACTTGTAGTTATGCTTACTTGTACTTCTATGATAAAAGCTAATTATTGTATATTTTTTTGTATTTTAAAGGCCCCTATGGAAGACTCATGCAAAAGAGAGGAACACGTGAAGAA
>VDFB02277645.1:0-10067 GCA_007258455.2 Sequoia sempervirens
CCTACCTCTAATTCTTACCTGGCTGTAACCCTAATCCCAATTTCAAACTAAACCAAAATCCAACCCTAACTCTAACTCTATACTTGACCATAATTGTAACCTTAACCCTAAACCTAACCCTAACCCTAATTCTATCTCAAATCTTAATCCTAACCCTATCCCTAACCCTAAACCTAGCCTATACCTATACCTATACCTAACCCTATCCCTAACCCTAAACCTATCCCTAACCGTATACCTAACCCTAAACCTAACCCTATCTCTAACCCTAATCCTAATCCTATCCCTAACCCTATCCCTAACTCTAACCCTAACTCTAACTCTAAACCTATTCCTGACCCTAACCCTATTCCTAACCCTAGTCCTAACCCTAACCCTAATTCATTTAATGTTTTACATGTTGTCTTATGAATGCTACTAGCATATATATATATATATATCTTTAATATTACATTTAAAAAACATTGAGATATCCTTCTAGGGGTGCCTATTTTTAATATATGTTTTCAAACGTTCATACGAGTTGCTTAGGGAAAGGGATATATCTCCAACATTTATATATATATATATATATATATATATGATAGTACCTAGTTTAGGCACAATGATCAATTCTCAATCGATCTCCAAAACTCACAAGAAGAAACTAAAATCACCAAATTGCTAAATCCACAAGGTAAAAATGAGCCTAAACTCATTGGTAGTTATAGAAAATCCCATTACAAATGTGGTATTAAATACAACAAAATTTTGAAAACCTCATAAATCCTAATCCACGAAAACCAAAGAGGCAGAAGCCAACTAAGTGTAAAGTTCAAGGATGCAAAAACCAGGAGAATGCGAGCTTGATGCTTCTAGGAGCTCACTAGCTGTGGACCACGAGTATGCAAGAACCAACAATGCAATTCTAAGTTAAATTAAACGATGCCACCACCGTGGATTTCCACAAGAAAAATAACATAGGTGGCAACCTACACCAAGAAACCTACAAATGACATAAAGGACATCGACATCAACCTTTTGGAATCATGCAAAGAGATTTCCACAAGGAAAAACCCGCAAATGGAGACTTAGTCAATTTTGAGATTTACAAGGGGTGCTTTAAGATCTCAAAGGCAACATGGAACAAAGGTCAAAAAGTGAAGGCAAAAAGAAAAAGCAAATGGACATAGGAAAACTCAATGGAAAAAGGCAGAAAGAAAGAGGGGGTCCTTGTTTTACAGGGTGTGTGTACAAAATGCACAACAGGTTTTTATTGCCTCCCTAAATTATTTATGAATCATTTATATTAAAAAAAATATGGTAAATAATATGGGATTGATGACTAATCACTTAGAATTTTTGGAAAACATTTCAATTACATGTCATATGTGTTATTGCCAATAAAAATGCAGCCTACTATTGGGTCCATATTCAACTTTTCTAATCACCTTACATTAATATTAACTATTTCACAACCTAGAAAGATTTGGTACATTTGAATACATACAAATATTCTTTTATACATTCAAATAATTATTTCCACATTTATTTATGTTCTTGATTATTTTAATTTTATCTTTCATTTCTTATATTCCTAGTACATCCACTTCCTACTTGTAATTATATTTTTAGACATCCATTTTGAAATATAAGTTTTCTAATAAAAAAAATTATTGTGGTCATCATAATTCTTTGGTGGTCACTATTGAAAGGTAGAATTATCTTGATGATTCTCAATTATGTGGATGAAAAAGAAGCTTGCAACTAGCTACCATAGGCAATGTAGTGTACAAGCATTAGTTAATTAGCAATAGGAAAGTGATTTTTTTTATTGTTCAATGGTTTATTCTCTTAATTTATCTATATAGATTCATTATTTGAGATGTATAATTTTTCCTTTGCTAAATTCCTTGCATGTAATATACATGCAAAAAAATGAAAGGGGTATATACTATTGCTAGCACTTTTATGTTGATATTTTAGATAGTGACTTGTATCTATAAAGAGACTCATCATTGTACCCAAATAGATCTTGATTTCACTTAGATTCCAACACATGAACGAAGTTGTATTGCACATTGTAGCTATAGAGTAGACCACATCTATGTCATTGAGTAAGCCATAGTACTATTATATAGTAGACTACATTACTCCACCTGATCATACCACTTTACATGATAGTATTAGATATGTTATATCACATTACAATACCTAAGTAGACAATATTGGTCACCCCTGAGGGTAACCATGAGTAATACAATCACTTTTTATATAGGGAAAAGTTCTAACATTTCTCTCTCTACTAATTTTTAATAGATAGTTATATTGACTTGTAGTTATGCTTACTTGTACTTCTATGATACAAGCAAATTATTGTATATTTTTTTCTATTTTAAAGGCCCCTATGGAAGACTCATGCAAAAGAGAGGAACACGTGAAGAATTCAAAAAATGTTCTTTTACATTACATGGCCCAAATATCCTTTTGATATATTTGAATAAATTTACTTTTCATGTGGGTTGAGAATGTAAATAAAATACATATTCTTGGTAAATTCATATTCACTTCAAAGCATGAGTTAAATTTAATGATGAAATTTGTTACTTGTATCAATTGCCATTTAGTTTAGGACCATCTTGAAGTAATGGCGTAATACAATTATATATAAACAAGTGGCACACTTTTGTGTTATGTTTGGGCAACATCTTGATTCTGATCACTCTCCATTTACTCCTCCTTATACATATTCCTATATATTTGACTTATCTTAGCCCTCATTGTAGGTCTATCTCCACAAATTAGTCCTAATGACTAGGCAAAACTTCCATACATCTATTCTTGATCCCACAATTTATATTTCCCTATCCTAGACCAATTTTGTATTGCTTAAGTTTGATCACGAAAGGCTTAAAATTAACCTCAAGTTCAAATCTTCTCATTTAAATTTTAATTTTAATATGCAAATATTTTTATAACACTTGAAATGACAAATAACTTCCTTGAAATAGCTTTATTTGAACACCATCAGTTCAATAGTGAAACAGTCAATTATACTTAAAAACAGTTAAGTCAAAATTTTCATAGTCAAAACAATTAAGTTGAATAAAATCACATTTTAAATTCTGTCAAACACGTATTCCTCAATTTCACCGTCTCCGCTACGCCATACGACTTTGAATAGGTTTTTTTGGCAAATAACATTACTAGTGTTGCTGTAAATTTACGGATCCCTCTATAAATGGGTCATTACATTGTATTGTATTCCATCTCAATCTTCATTTACTATCCTATTATTCGGTGGAAACGTAAAGATTTTCCTCTGCATTTGATTTAGCAAAGGCTCTCAACCTTTAACATGAGGAGTTTGATGGGCATGAAAATAAGCACACTGCTTGTCGTGCTCTTGTTTTTGTTTACGGTCCATGTCTCTGCCCGATATAATCTGCTTACAGTTATGGAGCAGTTAGCTACCTGTGAGAACTGCGATGGTAATGGTCAAGACCCAAGACCCTGCTGCTCACCACCCTCGAAGAAGCCTGTTTTCTCAGAACAGTTAGATTCCTGTCCAAACTGCGAGGGCAATGGTGAAGACCCAAGGCCCTGCTGCCACACCTCCAAGAAGGTTGCTTTCACAGAACAAACCCTCGCACATTCTGAGAGAAACAATGAACTGCTTACAGGCATGGAAGAATTAGCTGGCTGTGCGAACTGCAAAGGCAATGGTGAAGACCCAAGGCCCTGCTGCCACACCTCCAAGAAGGTTGTTTTCACAGAGAAAACCTTCCCACATCCTGGAAAAAACTATAATCTACTTACAGGCATGGAGCAGTTAGCCGACTGTGCGAACTGCGAGAGCAATGGTAAAGATCCAAGACCTTGCTGTCAGGCCTCCAAGAAGGTTGTTTTCTCAGAACAGTTAGATTCCTGTCCGAACTGTGAGGGCAATGGTGAAGACCCAAGGTCCTGCTGCCACACCTCCAAGAAGGTTGCTTTCACAGAACAAACCCTCGCACATTCTGAGAGAAACAATGAACTGCTTACAGGCATGGAAGAATTAGCTGGCTGTGCGAACTGCAAAGGCAATGGTGAAGACCCAAGGCCCTGCTGCCACACCTCCAAGAAGGTTGTTTTCACAGAGAAAACCTTCCCACATCCTGGAAAAAACTATAATCTACTTACAGGCATGGAGCAGTTAGCCGACTGTGCGAACTGCGAGAGCAATGGTAAAGATCCAAGACCTTGCTGTCAGGCCTCCAAGAAGGTTGTTTTCTCAGAACAGTTAGATTCCTGTCCGAACTGTGAAAGCAATGGTGAAGACCCAAGGCCCTGCTGCCACACCTCCAAGAAGGTTGCTTTCACAGAATAAACCCTCGCACATTCTGATAGAAACAATGAAGTGCTTACAGGCATGGAACAATTAGCTGATTGTGCGAACTGCAAAGGCAATGGTGAAGACCCAAGGCCCTGTTGCCATGCCTCCAAGAAGGTTGTTTTCACAGAGAAAACCTTCCCACATCCAGGCAAAAACTATAATCTGCTTACAGGCATGGAGCAGTTAGCCGAGTGTGCGACATGCGAGAGCAATGCTAAAGATCCAAGACCTTGCTGTCAGGCCTCCAGAGGTTGTTGCTTTCTCCAGAACAAAGTTAGTTCTGTCGAACTTCATGAGGGCGTGGTGAGAACCCAAGGCCCTGCTGCCACACACTCCGAGAGGTTGCTGCGACAGGCCTGCACATTCTGAGAGAAGCAATGAGGCACTTCACAGGCATGGAAAGGAGATTGCTTTGGCTATTTTGAAACTTCAAGGTAAATGAGTGAACCGAGGCACTGCTGCCTTTTCTCAAGAAGGTTGTTTTCGCAGAGAAAAACCTTCCACATCCTGGAAAAACTATAATCTACCACACTTTGGGCATGGAGCAGTTAGCTGCTTTGAACTACGGAAGCAATGGTAAGATCAAGACCTTGCTGTCCGGGCTGCCTCTCCCAAGGGTTGTTTTCTCAGAACAGTTAGATTCCTGTCCGAACTGTGAGGGCAATGGTGAAGACCCAAGGTCCTGCTGCCACACCTCCAAGAAGGTTGCTTTCACAGAACAAACCCTCGCACATCCTGAGAGAAACAATGAACTGCTTACAGGCATGGAAGAATTAGCCAGTTGTGCCAACTGCAAGGAAATGAGTAAAGACCAGGCCCTGCTGCCACACACCTTCCAGGAAGGGGCTGTTTTCTCAGGACAGAGCCGGGCGTATGGGTTTGCTCGCTCTAAATAATATATCATGGAAGGGCGGCCTGCTTCTTCCGTGTCCTCTCAGCGTTGGGAGGAGGGGCCAGGAGAGCCACTGAAACCATATCCGTTTTCTTTTCCCGCGAAATGTTTAATTTCATCAATTGTGAATAAAACATACACAGCAATAAATATAGTACCGCATTGAAGAAGGAAAGCTGGTGATCATCACAACTGCAATCGATGTGTTTAGAGTGATTTATGTTGAAAGGAAGGTTTGAAGACCATGCACTCTTCAAACTGGACATTTATGACTTTGTAAGTGTTTTTAATGAGTTTTAAGAATTTAAATTCTTGAGTTGCAATTCACATCTCGTTGTGTGAGAGATATTTCTCTTTGAAATTATTTTAATTTTTATTAATAATTATATGATAATCCAGAAAGATTCCATTGTTGACCCTTTATCTGATTTGAGTGAGAATGGACACTCTTCACTTTGTGATTGTTGAGTAATTCAAGAGGTGGATTAAATTTATTTAACCTTGAAAATAGGTTAAGCATAGGGGTTAACCTATTCTTGATTCATTATTACTTGCATCTTTAGAGTTAGAGATTTAAGAGTAGAGGAAAAGAGAAAGAGACCATTATTCTTGAATTAGATTTCCTATTTTAGAAAAAAAAATGTAAGCTTAGGAATAATTGTTACATTCTATAGAAGGATAAGGTTTTGTTTGAATAATGAATAAAGAGTTCAAAAGATATTATATATATATATTTTTTGCTCATAAATATGATCAAGAGTAGATGAAATAACTCTAGAATTAAATGATAGAAGGGATTTTTTTGATAGAGGGTAGAAATATAATAAATTTGAAAATATTAAAAATTTCATAGACAAGAGATTAATGGGAATTATAATGTGATGCCTCTACATCAAACCACCCAATTAATAACCCCATCTCACAACTAAAACTATATGTTGTTACAAAATTAACCCAAACTTCTCAATCTATATTAGACTTAACCAAGCAACATTCTCCAGTAGTCTATTCTTTTATTTCATTGAATATTCTATATATTATCTATCCCTAGTTTTTCAAGCCACTATAGAATCCAAAATAGCCCCAATCTTATCTCATTCTTTCTTAGGTAGTTGTGCCTTCCATCTCTTTAGTGATTTTTCCTATGTCTCTTTCTATTGTGATGCATTACCCTCTTAATAGGTGCATATTAGCAGAACTAAATATTGGTGAAATGTATAGACCCTTTGGTAGGTCTATCTCATACATATTTGGTGAATATTTATTCACAATTCTATAGGGTCAAATTTTATTGCACTTGATCTTGTTTTTTATTAAAAAATTAGGGGAGGGACATGCACCTGAAACTGAATAGAAGCAACACAAAAATAGGAAAGAGAAGAGAAACATATCAAGCAATAGAGCTTGAACCCAACAACTTTTTCCCCAAGGGCTTGCTAAGAAAAATGGAGTCCTTCTTAGGAAGACATTTGTTCCTATGTTGTATAACTATCTAAGAAGAGTCATTGACCAAATTTAAAACATTGAGGCAAGAAGGGGGATTTGGAGTGCTTAACTAAAGAAATAAAACTGGCAAGAGAACCAAGAGGAGAAAAAAAATGCCTTGTGAAATACTAGATCATCATGAATCGCAAGAGAAACAAGACAATGAATAGTAAGATTATTATTCAACTATGTAGGAGGAGGAGGAGGAGGCATAGAAGGAAACTCCAATTCATCACTAACAACAATATAATCCTCATTGGGGTACACAATAAGATGGGCAGGAAGAGCATTCTTCCACCAAGTGGAAGAAGATGCTTTATGAGAATCACAATGGAAGTCGTAGGCCAAGTGCCCAGTAGACAAATAGTGCTTGCAATGAAGCATGATTCCCTCATAATCCACAAGTTGAGTTTATAACCAACCATTAACTTGAAGCACAAACTTGCTAGGTAAAGAATGAGACAAATCATCCTCCACCAAAATAAATGCAAAGGAGGTGTGGGTAAAGTTATTAAAAGCAAGATCCACCTTTAAGAACTTACCAAAAGCATTACCAATGCCCTCCAAAGTAGAGGGACAACAAAACTATAAGGGGAGATAATGAAATCTCAACGAAATAGGAAGAATATCAATGGATTCCTTCAAAGGGTTCAAGGAAGGAACCCAAGGCTGAATTAAGAGAAGATTAGAATCCCATTCTGAAAAAGCATTATTTAAAATAACTTGTCTATCCTCAAAAAAATCCAAATAAACTACAAAAAACTCCTAGCAAAAGGGTAAATATCGATCTTACCCTCCACTAAAGGTGTCCAATGTTTTGATATTTAAAGATTTAGGTCAAGAAGAGAAGGCCACTAATGGGAAAACCTATAGATCAAGCCTTTGTTGGAGAATAAATCAATACACTTCATGACTTCCTTTCTGAGGGAGATCACATGGGTAGCCTTACCACAAGGAAGAGGAAGGTATGGATGAGAAATAGTGCCCAACACCCCCATCTTAGACCTTAAAACATCAAGAAAGGATCCATACAAGGAAGCCAATAGAAAAGAAATAGGTGCAACTAGAACAAAACCAAACCTAGCCAGTGGGGTAGATGCCTCAAGCCCAAATAGAGGAAAAAAAAGAAGGGAAGGCATGTCCAACACAAGAGGTAGAGGACCCAAAACCACAACCAACACAAGATCCAAAAGGGTAGTCACATTAATCATAGGAGAGAAAGGACCCATAACCACGTCCACCACAAGAAGTAGAGGGCCCTTAATCACAAATGAAGGTGAATAAATAAAATTGACCACCAAATAATAAGCAAGGGTAGACGCATCGGGTAGGAAAACAAAATTTTAAAATACAGAGGAGTAGGAGGAATGGGATGAGCGAGAGAGCATCACCATAGTTCTAATGAACAATGTACCCTACTTCTAAATTATTTTCTCTCCTCCTTGAGTCAACTTAATGTTTTTCCTCCAAGTGAGCATTTCCTTTATTTTCTAGGTTAAATATTACATATTCCTATTAAACTCCTTGCTTTCAACACCTCTAACACAACCTTTAAAATTTAGATTTTTTCTTAATTTGAAATAGCTCTAGGGTTGTGAATAAGAATAATTTTAAATAGTGTCTTACCTATCCTTTAACTAATAGCATCATCTTATGCAAATTCAACTTGAGGTACTACCCAATACCATTTCTTAAGCATGCCTCTAACCAAGCACATTAGTAAATATTACAAGACATACATAACAACTTTCATCTATCCATCCATTGGAGGATGATATGTTTTTGATAAAGGGTAAAATAGGTTTTACAGGGACTGGAAACCATAAAGTTTACAAGAACAAAGAAAGGACAGAAAAGTCCAGTAGACAAAACTGCCTGCACAGGAAAAGACCAGAACAAGCAGCAGCCACCCGCAAAAGACCAGAAAGGTGAAACAAAAAAGCCCGTGAGAAGAATAACAAAGACTGACCCGCCTGTCGGCCCAGGAGGCTTGGGAATGGAGACTGTCTCTACTCAGGATCTACATATCATGAGCGCCCTTCTTAAATATTTGAATCATTTTGGCAGGTGGGAGAGCCTTCCTCTTCAAATTGGCCCTCTTGAAATGCCAACATCCTCCTTCAGGCTGCCTCTCAAACACCTCCTTTCTCTTCCGAGATTTGGTAGTAGGAGACATGGTACTCTTGCTTGATGAGATTACCTCGGGAGTACCTCCTCAAGGGCCTTCCTATTCAATACTTCCTCCATCATTACTTTCATTTTCCTTTTCTTGCTCCCACTCACCATAGGTAAGTTCTACCCCTTATTGTTCTAGTTGGATGATCTCAGCATCAAGCCATTTCTTCATTCTTTGCAACACTAAGTGGGTAACCACATCAATGTTTGTTTCCTCTTCTTCAATCCAATCAATTAATGGAAGAGGGATCTTGACTACCTTGCTATAGGATTCTTCAACCAACTTATTGCCATCTTCCTCTAGTTGATTCGGGATGGTATATATGTACAAAGTCCTTACAAACTCCAAGGAGATCCTCATGTACAATGTCTTCCTGACCTCATGGTCATTCTCACAATTGGCCCAAAATTCTTCCATGTGTAACTTATGTGCATGATTCCTTCCAACCCATTTCTTCAACTTGACCAAGGGGTCCATATTTCCCCTTGTAGTGTGGAGGAGGAGTCCATATTCTAGAATTTCCTTATTAGATCTTTCAGCTGATATGGCTATTGGGCATGAGAACACTACTCTTCCTAGAGTCATGGGATAAGGAACTCTAGCTCTATGCTTTGATTGGAGGAATTGGTGTGAGGTGCATAACTTGAACCATGTTAGATCTAGCATTACCATTTTGTCCATAGGGTACTGAGGAAACCTATATGGGGCCCCAGAGAAACCCTTGATTCTGAAATAGATGAACTTAGGGAATTGGATAAACCTTGTTAACTAAAGTTCTTTACCATTGCCTTAGCAAAGAATGACATCCTATTCCTAAAATCACTAGTTAAAGATTTGAAAATGTGCATGATGAAAGCATCATTCACCCTTTTGTAATTCCGCTTGTAGTTCTTGTATTGAGCTGCGAGTAGCACTCATAGATAATGTTCTCATTGGGGCCTGCTCCCAAATTTCCCTTGCATGTTAAACCCCTATATTGAAAGTTAACTGCTAGCAAGTAGACAACATAAGAATTCATGTAAAATTCTGATGTCTTCTTCAAGGACACATACTGCGTATGGATGTTGTCACTGATAGTCTTTTCCCAGTCAAATTTGGTCTCTCCTCTTAGTATCTCCTCAACAAAATAATTCATCCATTCTTTAAATACATTTGAGATA
>VDFB02277646.1:0-207552 GCA_007258455.2 Sequoia sempervirens
GGTATAATGGGGAGCAATAGTCGTTGGAAGCAAAAATGCAAGAGAAATCTTACAAAAGAACAAATTGAAGAATATAGACAAAGAGATAGAGAAGGTCATTGGAAGAGAAGACAAGGAATGTTGAATATTGGTGAATTTGAGCCCTATGGTCTTTCAAGTGAAGAGTAAATTGAATATGTTCAAGGTGAAAATGTTGAACATGATATTGAAATTGGGAATGAAAATGTTGAAATTGATATTGAAAATGTTCGAGGTGAAAATGTTGGAATTGAAGATGTTGAACATGATATTCAAATTGGGAATGAAAATATTGAAATTGATCATGAAAATGTTCAAGGTGAAAATGTTGGAATTGAAGATGTTGAACATGATATTGAAGAAAGGAATATTCCAAATTCTTCAAAATTGCATTCATTTCAAAGTTCAGATGTAAGCACATAGACCATTTGGACATGAGAGTTGGCTTGTTTTTTTAGAGTTGTATTCAGTGTGAGTGGGATCAATGCAAGTCAAGTGAGTGGGTGGATACATGGGTTCCACAATATTTACCTCCTTTATCTCAAACTATATCCATGACAAATGACACTATTGAAAGTTCAATTGATTATGATAGACTTTTAGATCTACTATAGCTAGGACATGTTTTTGCAGTTGTTGCAGCGGAGTGGAATGAAGAGATATCAAACAAGTGGTTGGCTTGATTTGTGTGGGTAAAGCTGAAGCTAGCACAACTGATGAAAGATGATGATGGGTTTGTGTATCCTGCAGGTTCAATTGTGGTTTTAGGAACTTGGTTGTAAACATACATGATTAGAAAGAATGGCATACCTACATTTGAAGACTATGAGAAACAAAAAACCATTCTCATTTATTTTCACCTTGTTATAGCAACAAATGTTATGTTTTTGAAACATCATGCCAAACCAAAGACAAAACAACTATGGACACTTAGTAATGTTGATCATGAAGAAATATTGGATACTCTTAAGGAAAGAGATGACCCTTCAAGCACACTTGAATATCATATTCAAGAATGGAAGGTACAATTCTTAGGTTCATTATACTTAGGTTCATTAGTGTACTTTATTTAATATTGATATTTTGCATACTATTACAATATAGGTGTCTTTAATAGTGATATTTGGTATGTACTTTTGTGATATTTTTGGCACGATTGATCATGTACCCACTACAATAATAGTTAGCTTTGATCTTTTTGAAGAGGTATGTGACAAATTATAATAATATAGATTGGTTATTCAAAACATCTTTTATAGTTTGAATTACCATCTCATCATCAATTAGGTCATTTAGAATAATATAGATTGGTTATTCTAAGCATCTTTTATAGTTTTCATTACTAATTCATCATCATTCAGGTTGTTTAGATTAATATAGATTTGTTAATCTAAGCATCTTTTCTATTGTGAAAATATAGATTTATCATTTGATAACTTTTGTGATATTTTTGGCATGATTTATCATGGACCTGTTGCAACAATAGGAATATATGATCCTTTCAAAGAGGTATGCCACAAATTATAATAATATAGATTGCTTATTCTAAAAATATTTTACTGTTTACATTACTATCTCATCATAAATTAGGTCATTTAGAATAATATAGATTGGTTATTCTAAGCATCTTTTATAGTTTGCATTACCAACTCATCATCATTCAGGGTGTTTAGATTATTATAGATCTATTAGTCTAAGCATCTTTTCTATTGTGACAATATAGATTATCATTTGACAACTTTTTTGATATTTTTGACACGATTGATCATGGACCTTTTGCAACAATAGTCAACTCTGATCCTTTCAGAGAGGTATGCGATATAATACAACAATATAGATTGGTTATTCTAAGCATCTTTTATAGTTTGCATTACCAATTCATCATCATTCAGGTTGTTTAGATTAATATAGATTTTTTTGTCTAAACATCTTTTCTATTGTGACAATATAGATTTCTCATTTGACAAATTTTGCAATATTTTTGGCATGATTGATCATCGAACTACTGCAACAATAGGCAGCTCTAATCCTTTCGGAGAGGTATATGAAAAATTACAATAATATAGATTGGTTATTCTAAGAGTCTTTTATTCTAAGCATCTTTTCTATTGTATGTAGTTTAACTGCTACCTTGATGGTTTCTACAGGTGCTTGTCACTCCAGAAAATTAACATACGACTCTTGTGGAAGACTATGCCCTGAATCCCTCCAATAGGAAATTTTTTTAAATTTTGAATTTTCAAATGTGAAACAATGTAAAAAGGTCATAACTATGTATGGGCATAATCTATATCTAGTGTTTTTTTGAAATATGGGTCGAATGTCTAGCATTGTATAAAGGGTATGTCTAAAATGTAAAGGGGTATGTATTTTGGAAACTCATAGGTTGAAATAGTCATATAGGTGTATGCTTTCTTACTATTATTGGGACAATTCTGTAAGAGATTTGTGTACTTAATCGAGTTACAACTGAAGGTTTTCTTCCTAGTTCTTGTTAGTATGCTTGTTTGAACTAGGTTTTGTAGTATCTCCTATTTATATATAATAAATTATAGTGGCTTGCCACTTTTTCCAAAAAAAAAATGTAAAAAGGTTATGTGAAGGTCATTTAAAATGTAATTGAGTCTTTGATATAGCAAAGTGGAAACAAGGTATTTGGGTGTGCATGATATTCAAGTTGATTGGGTAAGAGTTTTATGATGCAAGATCTATATGGCTTTAAACAACACAATTACAATTAAAAATGAATTAAACTCCAATTTGATCCTCAAACTCGAATTTGGGTGCAACTTCACTAAAATAGGCCCATTTTACAAAGAGACGTATATTTAAACACTTCCCAAACATGAAATTTTAATGGGGAAACATTAAAAATCCTACCAAACTACCAAAACCACAATTTTTTTTGGTGAGATGCTTTGTAAAGCTCTATTTCAACAAACCCTCATTTTTAGCAACTTTCATGAGGTTTTTAAGGAAATCAATGTTTACAACTTTGTCACACCCTATAAACTCATCAAAAATGTCTATTAGGACCTACACAAGATTGATCCAACCTTAAATCTTGCTGCCCATATTTCATTGACATTAGCACGTAACCACCATTTTTCACCTAATTTCACTCATTTTTTCCATGCATGGCAACTCACCAACTCAACTACAAACCTTTCCAACTCTTTAAACCTACATAGTCACCTTATACAGTCCTACTAACATCTACCATGGCCATAACATCAAGCTACAAACTGTACAATAGATGGTATGACCTTTTAACACTTTGGATTCTTAAGGGAAATCGCCGACCCAATCTAGCTTAGAGTGATTTAGCGTATTTGGGTGCAAAAGAAGACCATACCTAGCGTAAATTTATCCATATAGATGTGTTGGAATATTCTATTTGGTCGTACGGGTTGTAGAATCAAAGTTGCACCACTTTGCAAATTTACACTATTTACATCTGATAACTTTTACCTCAACTAAAAACTCATCACCATGAGAAAATGCCTTTGAGATAGTAAAAAATGAGAGGTTATTGTAGATGGTCCTGTTACATATTTTCCACCTTAGCACAATTGGATGAGCTGGCCGATTATTGTTTTCCATAAAGTGGAATTGCAGATTTGTTTTAAATGCTATTTCACGTTATCATTTTGCATTTGAGTAATAGTTATACATTTTTGAAGTTGTGAGTTTTAGAGTGCCATTCAAATGCTGGAGGATGTAAAGAAATATAAAATTGAGTACTTGAACAAAATAGCATTTCAGATGAACTTATTCATGTCGAAAAGAACTCATATTTTTACAAGGCTTCATTTGATTTCACAATCAGAATAATACTACAACATTGCATGAGATGCATTTTTCTTTTCAACTGAAAAGCAAAAAATGAAATCAAGGATCCACACAAGCTGTGGATTTAACTATAACTATTCCAATTCATTTCTAAATAGCACAATGCACTGCTTAAGATGCAAAAGGAGAACATATAAGCAACAACATAGTCATCATTGCCTGTTATTGATGCTTGATGTAGAAAGGTGCACCTCGCTATCATGAGCTTCGTTGACCTGTAAGAAGAGAAGAGGGGTGTCAATGGCTTCGACTATGAAATAACTCATATGATGCACCTACAATAGTACAATATACTATGAGTAATGCATTGAACCAATCAGAAGAGGATCAAATGCAGTATGAAGAAGTGAACTGAAGAAGTATCAACATCATAATCAACATGTTCTATTTTTATGCAAACACTATTTGTTTCCTTGTACAGGTATAGGTTAAGTCATGAAGTGGAACATTGTTCAAAGACCAAGTATGTGGAGTAAAACAGGCTCCCACAAGGGTAGAGCCTGACATGCTACCCTATGCATTTACTGGGCTGATTTTTGAAATATTTGTCATCATATACATCAAACAAAGTGAAATACAACTGAAAGAGTAAAATATAGTTATCCTTCAAGTAACGAAACCAATTGTGCATTCATAACGATCAACATTTCTTTCTAAAGGCTACAGGTGAATAGTGAGTTTAGTTCACTTAAGGAATTTAACTGACTGCATTTGCATCAGAATTGTTGAATTACTTCTTTTTTTGTGTTGATTATAATCATATATCATGTGAGTTTCAATTTATTATTTCTCTTTTGGATAGTGAACAGGCATACATATGCCTTAATGATTTGTTCTTTTTTTCATCATCAAAGAGAACAGTTTATGAGAATAGTTTGTGTGGTGAAACATAAAAATGCATGAAGAGTACCATGTTACTCATGAAAACAAATACAGATAGTGCTCTTGAGTGTTAGATAAATCTCTAGTTCTGAGTTGACTAGTAAAAAAAAACTGCTTTATTAATGGTTATAATAAAGTGAAAAAGTTTATGAAATAACAGAGGAGCAAGTATTTTTCTTTCCAGAATGATTCTGAGTTAGTAGTTATACATTTGAACTGGTGTTTAAAAGTGGTTCATGTTGATGCAATGTTGCAGTCCAAGAGCAAAAGGTAAAGCCTCTACAAAATTCAAATAAAGGAAATGAAGTTGTTGTGTTAAATTAAAGAGGAACATAGGACTAGGTATAGTCCGTTATGATTCAATGATTAAGCATAGGGGATAAAACAGGAAGGTAATATTTTTCTTTGGATCAATTTTTGTTTTGGATATTAACTAGGTTAGGTTGTGTCTTAGTGGAGGAGGCATGAGTTCATTGTCTGAATAATGGTGAATGTAGAATAAAGGAGTCTGAATGCTTGAAAGAGCTCACAAGCAGAGTATAATTTACATTGTTTTGATCTGAAAGTAAACATCAAATGTAAATATTAGATTATGAAAGAAATGCAAGTATGTACACAGTTTATCATCATTTCAAACAAGTATGGAAGGTTGAGTTCTGTCAGATTTTTTTAAAAAAAACATGCTTTTGTTTTAAAAGTTTCCAAAAAAACCATGATATTGTTTCAAAAGTGTAGGGTATTCATTGTTAGCTCTAGCTCAATCCATATGGATGGAAAAATAACAGATACTTCATAGCTTTGAATGCTTTTAGAATACAAAAAATGCATGCGTCTTCAGAAATTTCAAACACCCACATGAGGGTTTGCTTTCGAAAAGTACAGAGATATGATATTTGAGAATACCCATGTGGGTTTTTCATAAAAACAATAGTAAGCTACAAACAATGAAAATTTCTATGTTAAATCAAGTTTAGAAAAGAAGCAAAGGGATTTTCCTTCAATAATTCAAAAGACCCATTTCTAGTTTAGCATGAAATTAAAAAAAATGGTGTTTCCTTAAAAATTTTGAGTACCCATTTCCAGGGTTCGTGTCAAATGCAGAATTATTGAAATCTTTTTAATACCCACAAACAAAAATGTTACTAAATTAGTATAATGGAGATTTTCTATTCTGGGTTGAGCTAAAATTCAAAAAAAATGCTTTCTACAGTGCTCTTTTCGCACGGCATGAACATGGCCAAAATCTATGTTTCAAGAGAGAGTACCTTAAAGTTTCTAGAGAAGCGAAGAAAGATGGAGAGAATTACCAATTTGAATTTTTGGTTAAGTCTAAAGCTGCGGCCTTAGCTTCCTCTTTAGCTTTTCAAAGCAGGGGTTCAAGTTTCCAAGTAATGGCCAAGCTCTCAATGGTGAATGGAGTACAACAATGAGCACAGGAAGCACACATAAATGCAGAGTAAAGACATCAGAGTGAGTTCACCATGGCCTCAAGGCCAAAATAAAGGTTATAAAAGCCATTAACTTTAGCTTACCTTTGCACAAAAAGGAAAAGTTAGAACACAAGTCGAGCTTCTATGGAGTGGACTGTAGAAGTCGAGCTCGAGCTCGTAATAGTATGGTGAAGTCAAAAGAAAGAAGTGAAAGTCAGAAGCAACTCACACAAGCCGTGCCCTTAGGGATTTCTGAGGCTCAAAATAATGAAGTGAAAAGTTATTTCACCTTCAAAAAAAGACTTACCCACTGAAGATTCGGTCAATTAGAGAATAGAGGAAGATTTTTGTGCACACGGGCTCGAATCCAACACCATCATGGCAGCAGTTTTCTTTTAGACAAAATTTCCTCCTCCTCAAGTCATGGGTGCGAAATGGTGATAATTAGGGTTTGACCCTTTTTTGTTCAAATCCCTAATTCGAACATGATGAACTTTCCAGAATTTCAGTCAAATGCACATGCCAAATATCAAATGGTGGCTGAACCCATAGTGTTTCCTTGTGATTTATTTTAAGCCTAAGTCTAAATCACTGATTATGTTAGGCCATTATCTTATGCCTTAGAGAAATGAATTGGGACTTGGGAATCTTAATATTATTGTTTTATGTGAAGGCAATGTGATAATATTTGTGAATACCCTATGACTTAGGGTTAATTATTTTCAGGGTTTTATTTTTATTGATTTTGGAGAAATCAATGATGGAGTTAAAAGGGTGATTATGTAATATGTTTTTGTGATTTTTTGAGAAAATCAAAATGTATCTTGGAGAAATAAGTAGTTTTTATTTTTTCAAAAGATTTCCTATCTTTGAGTTGCAAAAATAGACAAAATTGAAAAAAATCTACATCTTGTAAAGTAGAAGCATAAAAGAAGTGTTTTATAAATTGCTTTATGTTTTCTTGCTATTTTTAGCAGATCTTTGACTTTTTTCTTCTTGGTCAGATTCCAGACTTATCTTGGAGAGATAAGGTGTTTTTGAGCTTTTAAAGCAGATTTTTCCCATTTTTAGGGGCTTGACAGTGTAATCATAAAAGCTTGATGCTTTTTTCTGCTTTAAAGTAGTTTTTGAGTTTGTTTGGGGCCTTTTTTTCCTGGAGCTTTCTTTGAGCTCGGATTAGGGTTTCCTTGAGGGTTTCTTGATAGATTTAGTCTTTCAACTCTCCATTCTCATCAGTTCAGATCAGTTTCTTGCCCTTACTCTTTTCAGGGAGCTTGTAAACTTTTGATACTCAGTTTTGGTTAGATTGGTACTCTTTTAGTTTTAATAGAGCAGCAAATTTCTCCTTCTCATTTCCTGTCTCAAATTTTGTAATAGCAATCTGATGTACTTGTGTTTTCAAATTAAAATCCTTTTATGTCTTGTTGTTATAGGTGGTGTTTTAGAATTACATGTTTCAGGTTGCATGTTGTATTTTCTTTCCAGATCTTCATGAAAATTATTAATGTGATATGTGCTAATGAGATTGTGAGGATTATTGCAATAAAGAAATTGTTATGATTGATTGGGTCTACATCCTTAAAAGTTTGGTGAATTATCTTTTAGAAATAGCTTTTATATTTAGTTATTCTTATCCCTTTCCTCAGAAGCTATTTTAGGATAGAATTCATCATTCAGAGAACTAGCTCACTCTGGAGATACCTCTTTTGCATAAGATCACCCACATCTAAAAGAGGTTTCCATGTTTCAGTAGTTTGCTGAGTATTGCATTCAGTAGGGTGAAGAACTATTGATAATAGGTCCCAACATGATCACATAGCCTCATATGGAGAGTCTGTAAATGACAAGGTTTTTGAGAAATAGCCCTTCAAAGATTGTTGTCTTTTAGCACTTTGGACTCTTAAGGAAAATCATTGGTTCATTATAGCTCAAAGTAATTTGGCGTATTTGGGTGAAAAAAAGGACCATCCCTAGTGTAAACGTACCAATCTGGACATGTTGGAATAGTCTGTTTGGTTGTACGAGTTGCAGAATAAAATTTGTACCACTTTGCAACTTTACATTGCTTTTATCTGGCAACTTTTCCCTCAACTAAAAACTCATCACTGCGGGAAAACAACTCCAAGATAGAAAAAAATGAGAGAATTTATTGTATATGGTCTCAACACAATCCTATAGCCTCAAACAGAGAGTCTGTAAGCATCATGGTTTTCAAGAAATAGCCCTTCAAAGATTCTTGTCTTTTAGCACTTTGGACTCTTAAGGGAAATCACCAGTCCAATGTAGCTCAGAGTGATTCAATGTATTTGGGTGAAAAAGAGGAAAATTCCTAGTGTAATAATACATATCTAAACATGTTGGAATAGTCCGTTTGGTCATACAAGTTGTGGAATGAAAGTTGTACTACTTTACAATTTTACACTGTTTGTATTTGACAATTTTTCCCTCAACTAAAAACACATCACTATAGGAAAATGCCTCTGAGATAGAAAAAAAAAAAAGAGATGCTATTGTAGATAGTCCTAACACAATCCCATAGCCTCAGACAAAGAGTTTTAAGCATCACAGTTTATGAGAAATAGCCCTTCAAAGATTGCTGCCTTTTAGCACTTTGGACTCTTAAGGGAAATCGCTATTCCAATGTAGCTCAGAGTAATTCAGCATATTGGGGTGAAAAAGAGGACCAGAACTAACATAAAAACACTTATCTAAATGTTTTGAAACAATCTATTTTGTTGTACAAGTTGTAGAATGAAAGTTGCACCACTTTACAACTTTATATTGCTTACATCTGACAACTTTACTCTCAACTGAAAACTCATCACCAAAGCAAAAACCCTCTAAGATAGAAAAAACTGAGAGAGGTTATTGTAGATGGTCCCAACACAATCTCATAGCCTTAGACCAAGAGTCTGCAAGCATCATGATTTTTTAGAAATAACCCTTCAAAGATTGCTGCCTTTTAGCACTTTGAACTCTTAAAAGAAATCGTCAGTTCAATGTAGCTCAAAGTGATTCAACATATTTGGGTGCAAAATATGACCATCCCTAGTGTAAACATACCCATTCGGACATGTTGGAATAGTGCATTTGGTCATAAAAGTTGCATAATGAAAGTTGCACTGCTTTGCAACTTTACACTGCTTGCATCTAACAACTTTTTTCCTCAACTGAAAACTTGTCACCATGGGAAAATACCTCAAATATAGAAAAAATAAAGAGAGTTTATTGTAGAGTGTCCCACCATGATCTCATAGCCTAAAAAAAATAGTTTTTAGGCATTATGGTTTCTGAGTAATAGTCTGTGAAGGATTGTTTCCCTTCTACAATTTGTACTCTTAAGGGATTTCACCGATTGAACGTAGCTCGGGTTGCTTCGGCCTATTTGGGTGTGAAAGGGGACCATACATAACCTAAAAATACCCATCCAGATTTGAAGGAACAATTTATTTGGTCATACAAGTTGTAGAACAAGATTTATTTATGCCCTGACAAGTAGTTTTAGCCTCCAACTGAACTCCAATGTTGATTTTCATGTGAAAAAAAGCCATGTGACCATAGCTTGTTACTTTATTTTTGATGGAAACTAGTGAGAAGTAGATTTAAATTCTTTACAAACTTAGTTTGAAGTAATTTCATTCATTTTTGTGCATTTAAGATTCATTTTACTAGAGGTCGGTGTGTGAGCCCTATTCCAAGGGTTTGAATGCATTTAAAATGGACTTTTAAGCCTTACACCCATTGCATGATGCTATAACTTGGTGGATAGGATTAATTAAGATAGATAAACATTTTTTCATTGTTTCTTGTGTAGGGGAGGTCAAAATTATGATTTTTGGTGATGCCCTAGATGGCATTTGGGGTGTTTTTGCATGAAAAAGTGAGGTTAGAGAGGGTAAAAGTGGGAATTGCTTAAGGGAAAACACTTTTCTTGTTCTTTTAAGCTTGTGTGGGGTTATTCAAAGGTGTTGGAGTTTGTGGTAAAGTTTGGGGAAGTATGTAAGTAGGTTTTTCAATAAAACCTTGCCAAATTTGAGCAAATTGAGGGTTTTGTGGAATAGGGTCTTAGAGGGAAAGTTCCTGAGGATAAATGGGAAAATTTGAAGTTTTTTCATATTTTGAGTGTTTCCCCAACAAGTTTTAGGGTGTGTGAAATGTTCTAAGGGTGGTTGCTTTGGAAATTTGGCCTATTTGGCTAGGTTGAGCAACGTAGTTTGCATGATTTGTCAAAGTTGTTCCAAAGGAGTCCTATGTGAGTTGGAAGTATATTGAAAGGGACTAAAATGGGTGTCTAGAATGATGATTATTTGTAGGAGTTATTAGAGAGATCTAAGAGTTAAGTTGAGAAAGGTGTTTAGGAATCCCTTATATTGTGAATGTGAGTGGTTTGCCATCCTTGGTTGCATCAACTAACCATCAACTAGTCCTCTGTTTCCAAGGTGCTCCTACACCATTTTCCAAACATCCATATAGCTTGTTTTAAAGCACCTATTTTAGGCTTTTAGCCATAGCAGCAAGGTAGTGAATAGTTTGATAAAATTCTTTGGTAGATGTAAAAAAGATGTGGTAGCATATACAAGGCAGTGAACTATTTGAAAAAAATCCTCTAAAAAAGGTAGTCTCATGGTGATGGAATTCCATGACAATCTATAGAAATTTTCTTTTCATGGAATTCCATCACCATGAGACCACATTTCTTTGAGGCATTTTCTTTAAATAGTTTATTTCCTTCTCTATATTATTTCTTACTATTATGCTTTGTTAGATTCTTTCCAAGAATCCATAGCTTGTTCAAAAGCACTTATTTTAGGCTTTTAGCCATAGCAACAAGGCAATTAAATGTTTGATAGAATGCTTTAATATAGACATGTATGAAAAATGTTGTAACATAGACAAGGCAATGAACTTTTTGAAAAAATTACTTAGTGAAATGAGGTCTCATGGTGATGGAATGCCATGAAAATCAACAAGGAAGTCAACTGTTTAAAAAAGTACCTCAAAGAAATGAGGTCTCATGGTGATGAAATTCCATGAGAATCAAAATTGTTTTTGATTGTCATGGAATCCCATCACCATGAGACCTCATTTCTTTGAGGAATTTTTTCAAATAATTCATTGCCTTGTCTATGCTATTGCTTACTATGATACTTTAATATAATTTTTGCAAGCATCCATAGCTTGTTTCAAAGCACTTGTTTTAGGATTTTAACCATAGTAACAAACCAGTAAACTATTTGATAAAAAGCTTTGGTAGACATGCATGAAAAATGTGGTAGCATAGACAAGGCAATGGACTATTTGAAAAAAAGCCTCAAAGAAATGTAGTCTCATATAATTCCATGATAAGAAAATGCAATTAATAACTGCTCCTAGTTTTTGATAAAAGGGTAAAACGGGTTTTACAAGGACCCAAAACCACAATGTTTACAAAAAAGAAGAGAGGAAAAAAAGGTCCCACCAAAAAGACCAATTGTCCGAGAAAAGATCAACAACAACCACAGGAAACAGTCCAGAAAGGACAAACTAAAAAGAACAACACAAAAAACATAAAAACCCCAACCATTACCTCAGAGTCTTGAGGACAGACTTTGTTTCTGCCTCCAAATTCTGCATATCATTGACTCCCTTTTTAAAAATTTGAATCATCTTCGAAGTAGGGGAGACCTTGCGCTTCAAATTGGCTCTGGTTCTTTTGGAGATGCCCGCATCTGTTTCCTGGCTTTTGTCCTTAGTTTTCTCTAGATCCACCACCAAAGATCCCTGTTGGGCTTTATCTAACTTTTTTGTCATTGTGTTAATGATAATGGCATTATGTCTTGCCATTTGGTTGTTTTGCTCAGCAACTATTTTAATGGTATTCCTTATATTCTCAACCTTGAAGTCAATATTTCTATTGTTGTGACGTTGAACCCCACTATCCACATCTTTCTTGTCAATCTTTGCAACCTTAGCACCCAACTCTTCAATCTTGCTTTGAAGGGCCCAATTTTTTATTTTCAACTCATTAATTTCGATGAAAGTCCATTCGAAGAATTTGAAGTGGGACTCATAGTTGGTTTTGGCAAGGTTTAGAACATCCAGAGAGGGCTCCTTACCAAAATTAGGGAAAGTTTTCTTAGGGTTAGGAATAATAGGGGATTCATCTTTAGCAAGTTTATCTGGTAGAGGTTCAACACAAAACTCAGTTTTGTTGGCATCAGACTCCTCTGAGTCAGAGAAGTCTTCAGAATAGGAAACAAGGCATTTGGCTTGGGGTTTCTTATCAAAAGAGCTTTTCTTAAGGGATGGGCTGTTAGTCTTAAGCTCAGTACGGGCTTTACCAGAAAAGGGAGTAGGGTTTTTGTTCCGAGAATGACCAACATGTGAGCTAAGGACATTTCTAGCCGGACTAGAGTTAGGCAGATACTCCGAGCCATTGGGCTCAGTGTCATCACTCTTAGAATCAGGGATAGTTTCTAGAATAGTAGGGGCAGGCAAATTTTGGATATGTTCAACAATCAACCTAACTAACCCAGTGTGTAGGATGGGGAATCTTTTAGGGTTTTTCTTATTATCCTCCAAGCTTTTCTTCAAGGAATAGAAAAGAAAATAGGGGAGAGAGACCCTAACCTTGTGGCATAAGTGGTTGAGAAGAGAAAAATGGTAACCATAAACTCTAGTGAAACACCCATCTGCCATAATGTACTCCATGATGACCTATAGAACCTTTCTCCAAATGGCCTTTATGGTATCTGCATCGAAGTAGCTGCTAGCAATTTTAACAAGACTTAGCCTTTCTTTGTCCTTTTTAGGAAATCTGATCATAGCTTCATCAAAAAAATCCATGTCCCTGAAGAACTTCTTCCCTTCAGTAGATAAGCCCGTAACATTAGCGATTAAGCTTTCGCTAAGCTCCTAGTTATTAGTTATGCAATGTGAAGTAATTGCATAACTGCTTAGGTTGACTTTGTAAAAACTATATTAAAATTGATTTTTTTTCATCTATCAACATCTAGTTTTTAGCTATGCAATGTGAAGTAATGCTTTGAGTTTGAAGGATGTGCAATGTAATGTAATTAGTGATATGAATATAAACTACATAATATAACCATTTTTTTATGCTATTGTATATTGATATTTAACCATTACTCAAGATTAAATTTTCAAAGAGTTTAATCATGCACATGAGGAACAAATTAAATTTTGATTGTCAACTATTTATCAAATTATCCAATAATCAAGTGTATGTCCATATACAAAAATGGCATCGATGCCAACTCAATTTTTTTTAACAAAATGTGGCATATGCCATCTTGATATCTATTCAAAATTTACATGCCAAAATGTCTATCTCATCCTAAACTATTGGTGGATCATCAAAATGGAGCCTCTTTGAAGCATCTAAAGGTAGCTGCACAAGAAAAATTCAAACAAAAATTGAGATTAGTTATAATATATAATTTAAAATTGAATAATTAACATCAAAATCAATATACATTGAATTTTAATTAAACTCTAAAATTGAAATCTTGATTACCTAAAATATATGTCTCTTCAAAGGGTCATGAATCCTAGAATATGCCCCTCTCAAAGAACCAACCAAACCAACTTTTGAAATGTCAATCTATATATGTGAACAAAATCATAAAATTGATCCAAGTTAGCATACGATTGTCGGTAATAGGAACATATTTACCAAACACAAAATAAAATAAACACATACCTCTTTAGGATGATCTTTTTCTTTATCTCCTTTAGGTGTTTCGACACCTCCTTGAGGTGTTTCAACACCCACTCCTTGAGGTGTTCCAATACCTACTCCTTCAGGTGTTGTGACACTTGTCAACAATAATGTATAGCTCATAACTGCCTATACATAAAAACGACAAGTACATATGAAACTACCAATGTATTTCAATGTATGTATAATCAATATAATATATTAAAAATATTAATTCAATCAAATTTGAGTTCAATTACCTTCCCCTTATCTAACATTGTGCCTCCATAGTCTGGACAAGGCTATACCTCACTCGCACTACTATAAGAGGAAAATAATATAAACATATAAGTTATTATATAATTTAATTAATGAAAATTCAAATGACAAGAAAGTATATAATAAAATATTGTAAATGAGTGAGTGTGAAAATATATATTGTGTGCATGTTGAGGCCAAATGAAATGGCCCTAAGGGTGCTATCAATCACCTATGTGAGATCCTCCTCAGACATCAACTATTAAATAGACCATGTAAATAAATACTAGTACTTGATACTATCTCTTATTAATATTCATTTAAAAACAAATGCAAGTTATGAATTTACAATTTAAATCTTACCTGTGTCACTATTCCAATGTCCCCCTCTCTAGCAAGAGAGGACTCTGTAGGGTGTGCCCCACTCCCTTGCATCTAATATCGGGTGAAGCCACACTAGTGGTTTACAATTTGATGAAGGAAGGAAAAAAAGAAAAAAATGACTCCATGGAAAAAATATTGGTTTTAGGGGTTTGAAGGAAGCTACAAGTTCAACTGAACCCAAAAGGGGTTCGCCCAAATTAGGGTTCGAGCAAACCCATTAATTACTGGGTCCACATTTTCCACCCAAAAAAAAAAGGAAATGCACATTGAAGGGTGGTTCACTCAAACCAAGGTTCAATCAAGCCCCTAGGGATTCGTATGAACCCCCCTTATTCCTCATTCTCCCCTTGAAACACAAAAAAACCTAAATTTTTACGCTTCAATGCTTGGGTTGAGGATGAAAATGGAGAAGTCTTCACAAACCCAACTAGAATCAAGTAGTCCTTGGAATGAGCTATCCAACAAATATAATTTTAATATGTTTTGGTTTTATTATATATTTATTTTTTTAGTTTTATTAAATATAGTTTTTTCTTAAAAAATGGTCTCTATTCTACAAATGTGGAAAAATAGCAGATTATAAAAAAAAACTGAAAAATATGAGTGCACTAGATATTGAAGTCCTTGATCCAAAAACACAAATTTAATTTTGATATATACAAAAAAAATTATGTGTTATACAGTCACGCTATGTTTGAATTGTAATTGGTTTGACTTCAAAACTTGATTAAAGAAAATATATTCAATAAAAAACTATCCAACCAAGTGGAAGCGCTAGATACCAGAGTTAAAAATATAAATTCAAAAGAATTATAATTTTATCTAGGTTCATGGAAAAAAAATTATGCGTTATACGGTGTGGGTGTGTGTAGGATCATCATGGAAAAAACAAGCCCTTAAGTGGCAAAAAAATTAGAGTTAGGCAACTTGATGTAAAAGTTTGAATAAGTTATCTATATTGTTTCAAAAATATGTAAGAATAGAATCTATAGAAAATTGAATGTTGTTTCTAAACTACTAGGTTTGTTTAAAAACAAATCTATTTGGTGAAAATTTGGAATTTCAATGCAGTGGTACTTAAATTTTAGGGAAAAAATAACAAGTAGGTTCCTATCTGACCACCCTAACCACAATAAAATGATAATATTTTTTTATAAGATTTTAGATATAAGTAGAGGATACATGCCCCAATGTGATGCATATTTTTTTGTACGCTTTTTCTAAGTAAATAATTAATTATGAATTTTTATTACAACTTTTAAAAATATAAAAACTCATATGTGTAACCACCTTAACTTGGTGAAAGCTTCATGAAATTTAATTTTTCTTTTTTTAATCCTATATTATGTAGAATGCATGTTTTGGATTCAAAAAATGTGATACTGTTTGAAAGTTATATATGTTTTTCAATCAGCCAATCAATCTGGAATTTAATCGTAATTTGAATAGAAAATGAATAATAATAATTTATTAAATTCAAAGTAAAGCATAATTTATATAGCTGAAAATCTAAAAATCTCCTTTAAAAACACTTTTTCATTTCATCAATTTTAGATAAAAAATAGTCGTTAGCCACATACCTATCATATTGCCACTTTTTTGCCCATCATGATCCTACACATACCCATGTTCGTCACTTTTTTAAAATGTTGTTTTATGAAAAAACCTATATTCATGGGAGATGGAAAAATAAGTGCAATATAATTCCATTTTTTTTTTTAAATATTTTTAGAATCTACAAAAAAAATGTGATGAGACACTAGTTCGCATCATCTTCAAATTCCTCATGATTTAGCAGCTATAGGTGCCCTAATGTGAACATTTAGTTAAAAATAATAATTTTAGTGTCTAGTTTGGCCAAAAATTGTAAACCACTATTGTGGGATCACCCTCCTATAATTTCCACATCATGGAGGTCATAATTAGAAGTTTCCAAGGGATGCTCAATGGGCTATACAAGAGGACCCAAACACATCTGGTGCACATAGTGCAAGTATGTGGCACACAAACATGTGGACCTGAGGAGGAGGATGCAACAACACTCAATCCATCACCAACATCACCAAAATGTGGCTGAGCTACTGTAGAAGTATGCAAAACCAAAAGACCACTGAAAGAGTGAATAGCCTAGAATAGTCTATGTGGCTACATCCTCGATAATATCTGGATGATGTACTAGAGGTGGTGGAGGAAGGGGAGGAGGGGGAACATATGGGTGTTGGACTACTCTAATTGCCCCTGGTCTATCCTGGGGCATACCTCCATTGGCACCCTGGAAGGTTTTAATGTCAAAGTAATTGACATGATGCCCTAACACAAACTCAGCATATAATTTTTTAATAAAGTAAAATGGTATATCACTATTCTTGTTGGGTGGTTTATCAAAAACCATACACCAACAATCCCAAAAGTTATCTACAATGTCCTTATTTGTGCACCATTTTATAGAAAGTTTTGGTTTATTAACATTAACTGGAAAACCAGTGCAGGGTTAATGAATAAAGAGGCTAGTTGGGCTTTTGTTATTTGGAGATCTTTCACATCATCGTAAGAAAATCCATAGGAGTAATATTCCCTCATGGTTTCTTGCCACAAAAGAAAAGCATTATGTTGGGTGGAGAGGGTTTCTATATTTTTAATTATTTCTTGCAATCTATTTGTCATCTAGGATAATCAAGGGATTGTCTTATAAACATCACAAATTCCCCTCAATTGCTCCAATTTTTCACCAATTAAGTCTTCAATTGATGGTCACGGATGTGGTGGAGCGTTTGGCATTTGTGAATTTTCATTCTCAGCCATAATACCTGATTAAAGTTAAAAACTAATTAATCTAATTGAAATTACACAATATAAATGAAATTATTGTGAAAAGACCTACTTTTAAATAAAAATCCAAAAAAAAACCCTACTTCTTAACAAAAATCCATAAAAACTCTAGTTTTTAATAAAAATCCATAAACAATGCTAGTTTTTAATAAAAATCCATAAAAATACTAGTTTTTAATAAAAATCCATTATAAACTTTTATTTTTAAGAAAAAACAATAAAAAACCCCACTTTTTAAAAGCAAGCTTCATTATCTATTTATACCTGATTCAAATTGGATATTCGATTCAAATTGGATATCCAATTTGGACCAAATATCTGATATTTGATTCTTGCCTTGGGCATTGCTTTGGAGCAATGTGCTGACATCCAAGCCAGAAAAAAGTCAACTCAAGATTTTCATGTTTTTTGGTTGATGCAAACCACAACTTTTTTCACATCGCCACTTTTTCATCTATCATGAGCTTGCACATACCCAGGATGTATGCAATGAGATTTATGCTAACAATTTATAGATGCAAGATGGTATCATATGGTTATCACATGTGATGCTTATATGGATGATTCCTTATGATGGAATACTATATATATATTTTTATTTAGTGATGCAATATCGATGACCTAATATGCTTATGATGATGCCTATGATGATCTAACATGAATATGTATGAAGGATATTCTTATGTATCACAAGATGCCATCACGATTGGAATAGAAGAAATGTGAATATGGAGGAAATAAATGTTAGCACAAATTTAGTCGAAATGAAGAAGAGTTGGCATTTTTCTTGATAGATGTTAGGCTTGCATGTTTATTATCATTGGGAATTAAATTATGGAAAATGGACAATAAACACCATGGTATGGAATAGACCAAGGTGTGCAACATTATCCCTTTGCAAAAATAGATAATTGGAAAACAAGGAGTGCCATGATGCATATTGGGAGAAAAGTTTCCCCAATATTTTTATCAAGACAAACCACAAACAAAAATCAAAGAAAAATAAGTTCACGAGAAATCATTTCTCCTATAAATCCTTCTTGGGAAATCCTTGAGGTGGCTAGTAATATGACATATGATAAATCAATAAAAAGATAAGAAAAATTGAACCAACAAATCCAACAACCATTTAGATTATTTTCTAGTGATTGTTTACTAATAAGATTGATAGAATTGATTGATTGATTGGTTTACAATGCCTGGTTCTAGGAACATAAGCTTTCCTTATAAGAAAAATGATAGGACTAGGTATGGTTTCAAGAAATGAGGCAAGTCATATAAGATGTCGAGTCTAGTTTTGACAAGGCCACCTCTTGTATAAGAGCATTGATTGACTAGTAGGTGTTGATTTGATGACTAGGCAATTGATCAGTTTTGATAAAGACTAGCTGGGTAGCTAGCCTATTGATTCTTGATTTGGTTAAGACTCAGATAACTATTTGTGTTTGATCAACATGTCAGTTTTAGGAAAGGATGATTTATTATTATATGGACTATGACAGTACTAAAAGCCCCTAATGGTCTAGCCTAATGCCTCGGGGGCTCATCAGTGATGGCCTTTCCTATGCAACATGTGTAGAGACATCATAGTTTGACTAACCTCGACCATGGATAATTTATTATGGATTGAATCATGATTGAATTGACTCGACAAACCCTAAAGGTTTGACCTAGTTCCTTAAGGTCTTATTAGTGATGACTTTTCCTACATAACATGTGTGGAGACATCGTAGTTCAACAAACTTAGACTAATAGGACTTGACATTATTTTTGGGATTTTTGAAGGTTATTTGGATGATTATGGATTTTTGACATGTTTCTATTTTTTTTGTATTTTTGACATGTTTTATATTTTTTGGATTTTTGGAGATATTTCAATTTTTTTAGCTTTTTAAAAATATTATTTAGATTTTTTTGGATTTTTGTGATGATGACCTTCAATACCAAGTCTATGATCTCATGAAGATGTAAGTCAAGTACTTTCCCCTACTTAGGTATAGGATTGATTGTTAGGATTTGGATAAGGATGGGTTTGGTAGGTGATAGACAGATAATGTCAACCGTGTGTAGGCCATGAGAAGGAAAATAAATCATTATTATGAATGATGTGAGGAAGCATGGAGGTAACCTATTATTGGTGAAGGTGAAAAATTAGATGGAATGATGTTAAATGATGGAGAAAAGACTAACTACATATGGCACATGTTTTCCATGTTTTCAGCATGGTACTTATCCAAAGTGCCACCAAAGTGGTTTTCATTATTGGAAAAATTATTTCTCTTTACAATGTATGGACCCAACAAATTAGGTTCAATTGTTTTAGGTTTCTCTCTTTTTTCTTGACTCTTAGGGTTCTCCATTAAGACCAAATCACCAATGTCAAAATTTCTGACTAGAACCTTCTTATTATAGCTACAACAAAGATGATTCTGGTAAGCATGTAGGTGTACCGATGAATTTTATCTTCGCTCATCTAACAAATCTAGCTCATGTAATCTGGATACATGATACTCTTCATCATGAACAAGTCCTTGCATGGATACCCTTAGGGAAGGTAAATCAACCTTGATAGGAAGGAAGGATTTAGAGACAAATACTATGGAATATGGTGTGGATCACGTGGGAGTGCATATGCTAGTTCAGTAGGCCGATAAGGTAGGATTTAGTTGGAGGTGTTAGTTACAACCAACATCATTGATGGTCTTATTCAATATTTTAATGATGGTCTTATTTGATGCCTTGGCTTGTAAATTACCTTTGGATAGTATGGATTGGAGAAGTGGTGTTGGATGTAGAATTTTTCATATAATTGGTGGAAATCCTAGTTCTTGAAGGGATGACCATTATTAGTAATAATGGATTGCAAAACACCATATTGACATAAGATATAATCGAGGATGAATTTAGATATCTAATTGCTACTAATATATGTCATTGAGATAGCCTCAATCCATTTCATGAAATACTCAGTTGCTGTGATAATGAATTTATGGTCGTTGGATGAGGTCAAATGATTCTTACCTATGGTTTAAAGTCTCCATTGAGATAAAGACCATGGTGACATGATTTCCTAGAGTTCTTGGACTGGTGCATTTATAAGATCTCCATGTATATGGAATTATCAACACTTCTTAACAAAGTGGTGTGCATCATGTTTAGTAGCAGGCCAGAAATATCTAGCATGCATGATATTCTTGGATAAAGTAGGACCACTCAAGTGGGCTCCAAAAATACCATCATGTACATTGTTTAAAGTTGTTTTTTGCTTCATTAGGATCAAGACATATAAGGAGGGTATTTTCCAGGCTTCGATAGTAGATGGTGTCACTAATGATGACATACCTATATGTATTATAGATAAATGTTTTGTGTTGATTGGTAGAAAATTCAGGCTGGATAACTTGGTCATGTAGGTAATCATAGAAATATTTCTACCAAGGGAATTTGGGACCAACAATTTCTCGCACCATCTCAGATTCATGGATATCAAAAGGAAGTGACAAAAAAAAATTATGCAAAGAAATAATAATATGGTATATTGTTTGTGATATCCGCGAGAGATCCTATTGTGGCCATTGCATTAGCTACCTTATTTTGAATTCTTAAGACCTACCAAAAGATGATGCCATAAAAGTACTACTAAAACTTGTCAACCATTCATTTGTAGGGAGTAAGTTTCTCATCTTGTCTGTTATAATCATCATTGAATTATCAAATAACAAATTGAGAGTCTCCATATACTTGAAGGCTCTTTATTTTCTATTTAATGGTCATACGAAGTCCTATGTGTAGTTCCTCATACTCTACTACATGTTTTGGTGCAAGAAAAGGCTATTCTGAATGACTTTGGTATAGTGTCTCCTTATCGTGCAACAAACAATATCCCTTCTCCTAAACCATGATTCATGTGAGATACATCAAAATAAATCTTGCATATAACTAAATTATCTAGTGTGAATGTGGACTCCTTAGGGAAGTTAGATACCAACATATGATCTGTTATTTTGGGTACATCTACAAGTTGGTCGGCTATGAATTGTATTTTTATTTCCTTACACTCAACATATTAAATATTAGGTTATGTGTAGGATAATGATAGGCTAAAAAGTGGTGATATGATGGGTATGTGTAGGGAATGTGGCTGCCGACTTTTTTTATACCCAAAACTAATGAAATAAAAAGGGTTTTTAAAGGAGATTCTTAGCTTTTCACCAATATAAATTATGCTTTACTTTGAATTTAATAAATAATTATTATTCATTTTCTATTTGAATTATGACTAAAGTCCTAATTGATAGGCTGATAGAAAAACATCTATAGCTTTCAAACGGTATCACATTTTTTTAATCTGAATCATGCATCACATTCTATGCTTCGCATACTATAGGATTTAAAAAAAAATGAATTTCATGAAGTTTTGACCAAGTTAAGGTGGTCAAACATATGAGTTTTTATATTTGTTAAAGGTTCTAATAAAAAATTCATAATTAATTTTTTACTTGGAATTTTTTTTTTTTTAAATGCATCACATCAGGACATGAGTCCTCTACTTATATATAAAATCTTATAAAAAATAATTATCATTTTATTGTTGTTAGGGTGGTCAGATAGACACCTACTTATTTTTTCGCTAAAACTTAAGTACTACCGCATTGGAATTTCAAATTTTCACCAAATAGATTTTTTTTTTTTTAAATAAACCTAGTAATCTAGAAACTACATTCAATTTGCTATAGATTCTATTCTTACATATTTTTGAAATAATATAGATAACTTATTCAAATTTGTATACATTCAAGTTCCCTAACTTTGATTTTTCTAAATTTTTCACCACTTAAGGGCTTGTTTATTACATGATGATCTTGCACATACCCATCATATTCACTTAATATCATGATCCATTTGACTAATTGACCCATTAAGTCTTATTTTCTAAGGAGATACTTCAAGGGATCAATATTTTCCATCAACTTTGTTTGGTTATTTAACATGTAATGCTTGATATTTTGATTGGAAAAAACCAACGCAAGGCATGTACATTCAATGGGAGGAATTAGAATAGGTGGTGCTAATAGATAGTCCTTTTTTCTAAATTGAAATGATTCTTGACATTGGTTAGTCCACATGAAGGGTAATCCCTTTCATAGAAAATTTTGGAATGGTTAAAACTTATCTAACAGTTGAGCAATGAACCTCCTAATAAATTGTAATCTTCCCTATAGTATTTGTAACTGACTTATGCTTGTTGGAGGTGGCATGTCCATGATATCCTTCACTTTTAGAAGATCTACTTCAATTCCTCTTTAGGAGATAATGTATCCTAGGAGGTTCCTTGTTGTTACGCTCAAAATACACCTTTTTGGGTTCAATTTCAATTTGTATTATTCCAGCCTCTTGAAAATATTATCTAGTACTCACAGATGGTCACCCCTGGACAATTATTTTTCTAGAAATTCATCCACATAAACCTCCATAAGCATGTTCATAAGGTCATTAAAGATGGTAGTCATAGCACGCTAATATGTTGCTCCAACATTTTTCAATCCAAATCACATAAAATTCAAACAGTATGTTCCCCATGGACAAGTAAAAGTTGTCTTGTATTGATCCTTGGGAGCGATCCTAATCTGATTATATCTTGAGAAACCATCAATGAGTGATAGAATTTCATACCATTGTCAAATCCAGTATGATGTTAATGTTAGGCAATGGGAGGTCATCCTTAGTGCATGCATTATTTAAATCTCTGAAATCAATAAAAATTTTGATTGCACCTATTATTTTTTTCATGGGTACTAGACTAGAAATCCATTTCACATGGTCAATGGGTTGAATGGAACCAACATCTAATATCTTATTTAGTTCTACTTTTACCAATAGTACAATATGGGGATGCATTTTATTTATATCTTTTTTTATTGGTTTAGCATCAAGAAACAATGGTAAGTGATTTAACACCAACTTGGGAGCCAATCCGAGCATGCCAATGTAAGACCAAGTGAAGTTAATTTGTCTCTTTGTAAAGAAGGCACAAAATTCTAGTTTCTTTGGCTTTGTCAAAGATGTTGTGAAACAAATGGTTCTAGGATTTTCATTAGTACCAATTTTTACTTCCATGCACTTCTCTACTAGCAATGGTGATTTCTCTTGGCTTATAGGGAGTAGTTCCAACCCTCCATCCCTAGGTACCACTGAGTGGTTTTCACCCTCGGATACATCCTTTCTTTTTACTTTTTCTAGGTCTAGAGGTACCTTTCAATTCTCACCTAAAGAAATTTCCTTTTTTGATTTATTATTTTCATTTTTGCAATTAGAGGGTGAGCTAGACTCCCCAAAGTAGGCCACATTGTTAAGATCTATAGTAAAAAATTGTTTATGATAACCATTAGGTATACCTTCATGAAGTCCCATAAACTCAGTTATTGCTTCATCACATTCAAATATGTCCAAGTTGGGTGGTACTTGTTGGTTCTAATATATCAAATTTGGGTATACTAAAGGTTTTCCATCATTGGTATCATTAAGGCTCAATGAATATGCCAATATGGTGAAAAAAAAAACTATCATGTTGGAATCTGAAAAGGAATATATCCAATATTTTCCTTTGGTTGAGGGATTGGTTAGGTCAAGCTCTTGGAAGGTCTCAGTTAATTCAATCACTAGATGTGTAGGAGTTCCATTCCCATTCATTAAACTCAATTTTAATATGATAGTGCTTAGATGTCTCAATATGTTTTGAAGAAAAATTGTCCTCACTCAAAAACACCTTAGTATTAGGAGTAATTACTTTTGGTGGTTCATACCCTAACCCTCTATTCCTTGGTAGCTTGGAAGGAATTAAAGGTTTTTTCATTCCATTCTTTTGTAAACCAAGTCCACTATGTCCATCATAGCCCTTGCATCTCATGATCTTGAAGCCTTTACCATATTGATCTATTGGGATACGTTTAGGTTCAATATCTTCTTCTTCTTTGTATATCCATGTGGAAATATCTTCTTTGTGAAAATATTTTTTCTCAATTCTCCCCATCTTGTGAAAGTTGTGGTGGGGGATGGCTAGTTAATGACTTTAGGATCTTTTTTTAGAAGAAGGCTTACTGGAGGATTTTAGAGATGTTGGTAGTTTGTTGATACAATATGAAGTTTTCATGTGGTATTCTCCACATCCCTTGTCTTGGATGTGGATCTTGGATTCAGGTGATGGGATGGTGGACATGGATTCCTTAGTCAAAGTGGAAGGATTGATGTAATGGGATGAAGAGGATGATTAAATTTATTGATTCATGGGAACTTGTTGTTTGGATGTTCTTCTTAAGTTGCTACAATACTAAAAGAGATCAGGATCACTAGCACAAGGGACATGGGTTGTAGGGGGAATCTCCCCTATAGGGGTTTGAGGATCATGCAACCTAGTGGGGGTTTAGGGGTAGCACCTGTGAAAGTCATATTTTATTATTGTAATTATAGATCATTCATCATTAGGTCTTATATCTTACATTTGATATTTTGTTGGCTTGAATTTCCCTAGAAGGAAACTTGTACCATAGAAAAAAGTATTTCTTGCTTGATTTTGGAATAATTGATGATAAATTGGACTTCATGTGGCCTTGAATCAGTGTTGCAAGTTGTATTTCACATCCACACTAGGTCTTGGACCCTTTCAAATGCATTTAATGATGTCTTATAAAGGTATTGTAAAATACTTTCACACATTTCTCAACTTAATAAACCCATTCTCCCTTTATTCAAAATTAAATAAAATGTATTTAATTGCATTCTCACATCAATCTAAAAGTCTTATAAATCAAACCTATCTTTAATCTAGTGTTGTAATGTTTCTTGCACATTCACATTAGATGTTGTGCCTTTCTAGGCTAAGTGGACCTCATTTTAGTGTTGTAAAGTGTATTTAATTACACTTTCACATTGAATTATGTGTCCCAAGCCCTAATTGACCTTCACATCATCATTAATAGGCCCCTATTACACCATCTTATGCATCCTAAGGCATAATTTGATCAAATACCTGATGCAATCAACATAAGAACTAAAATTCCTCATTCCCCAACAAGTTAGCTGGAAAATGGACCCATCTGGGACTAATTTTCCATTTGTGGTGAATGAGTCCCTACCAGGTGAGATTGATTTTCCCAAGGTGGTGAATGAGTCCCATTTGGGCCATTTTTTCACTTTTGAGCAGTAAATTTTGGAATTTAAGTTTTATTTTTCTTCATTTTATCATCGGGGAAATAATTTATAGGTGAATAAGGTGAATTTCCTATAAAATCAAGTCTCTAAACCCTAATTTACATCTCTTAACTCATTCACACATCTCTTATCATTCATTCATCGTCTATCTTCTCCTTCAAGTGAAGCAAGTTAGGGTTTTTACATTCTTAGTCATCAAGATATCTTCCAAGGACATTCAAGGGAAGATTTCTCATGTTTTACTACAGGTTGATCCCACAATAGTGGTTTACAATTTTTGGCCAAATTGGACACTTAAATTATTATTTTTAACTAAATCTTCACATTTGGGCACCTATAGCAACTAAACAATGAAGAATTTGAAGATGATACAAAATAGAGTCTCGTCACATTTTGTCTGTAGATTCTAAAAACAAAAATTCAAAATTTTTGGAATCAGATTGCACTTCTTTTTCCATCTCCCACAAAAACTGATTGTTTTTAAAAACCAACATTTTTAAAAAGTGACGCACACTGTATAATGCATAACGTTTTTTCGATGAAGGATAAAATTCTAATTCTTTTGAATTTAGATTCATAACTCTGATATCAAGTGCTTCCACTTGGTTAGACAATTTTTATTGAATATTTTTTCTTTAATCAAGTTTCGAAGTCAAACCAATTACAATTCAAACATAGCGCGACTGTATAATGTATAACTTTTTTTGTATATATCGAATTTTTTTTTTTTTTTGGATCAAAGACTTCAATATCTTGTGCATTCATTTTTTTTTTTTGATAATCTATAATTTTTCCACATGTGTAGAACAAAGACCTTCATTTTCATTGAAAAACCTATGTTTAATAAAACTTAAAAAACAAATATATAATAAAACCAAATCATATTGGGTGGGGGCCCTAGCTCGGTTGGCTAAGTAATTATGTTGCGGCTCTACTGGTCATGAGTTCTAGTCTCCCCCTATCCCATGGTACCGGAGGGTGTGTCGTGCTAGCACCGCTGGTCACGTTAAAAAGTTTACCAGGCGCACTACAGTTTATAGGGGGTCGTGCTACCTGATTCCTGCCGACTAAAAAAAAACCAAATCATATTAAAATTATATTCATTGGATAGCTTGTTTTGAGGACTACCTGATTCTAGTTGGGTTTGTGAAGATTCGTCCATTTTCATCCTCAACCTGAGCTCTGAAGTGAAAAAATTTAGGGTTTTTTCTGTCTCAGGGGGAGATGAGGAATAAGGGGGGTTCAAGTGAACCCCTAGGTGTTGACTTGAACCAGGGTTCATTCAAACCCTCCTTTTATAATGGGTTTTATTTTTTTTTTGGTGGGAAAGCATTAAATGGGTTAGCTCAAACCCAGGTTCTAGCAAACCCCTAATGGGTTCGGTCGAACCAATAGGTTCGTATGAACCCCTAAAATCAAGTATTTTGCAATGCATTCATTTTTTGTGAGTTTTCCTTCCTCACTTCAATTGTAAACCACTATTGTGGCTTCACCCTACATAAATTCAAGATCAAACACCATGACAAGGTATTAATTCCATTGTTTCATTCTTCATTAAATTCTTTGATCATTTTGGTTTAAACCCTACAAAGGGGTTTGACCAAGGCAAACCCCCATGCCCTAAAATCCAATTTCTTTCCTTCTCGTCTTGTGTGTTTGTAGATTTAGGCATCTTGGAGGCTTGGAAGTCATTGAAGATCAAGTTTCAAAGATCTTCAAGTCATCTATTCATTGGATCAGGAAAAATATCAACAAAAAGTCACTTTTAGGCCTAAATTTGACAGTTTCAAAACCAAACGCTTGGAGAAGTAGAAAGTGTAGACCGAATGTTCTTGTTTCCACTTTTGAATATTTAAAAATTTAGAAGTGAAATCATTCACCATTAGTGGTGAATGAGTCACACTACTAGGCATGATTGTGGTTTCCTCCAGTTTTAGATACTCATTTTTCTGAAATAGGCTCCGGAATAGTTTCATAGATCTAGGACTAATTTTCCTAGAATGGTGAATGAGTACCACCAAGCCTAAAAATTAGGATAAACATCATTCTATAAGTCATTTCTAGTCTCCATAAATATCTTAGGTGCATACTTTCAGTTTCATCCATTTCTCTTGCAATTTGCATCCATATCTAGGTGTCTTCACATATCACAACGTGTTTTCAAACACTCTACATTTCCTTAGTTTTGATTCATTAATCAATATATTTTATCAATTTTTTTCATTTGGGATATTCCATTTAGAAATATTTCCATCATACTTGCATTAGTTTGAGTGAAACACCATTGTTTTTTAGTCTATTTCTCTCCTTTTAGGTGAAAAACCCTAAGAGAGCAAGAGAAGTACATAGACCTAAAATCTATGGTTCATTTTGGTGAAGTCAAATTTTGAATACTTTCTTTTCTGATTTGGAGTCCATCATAAATCTAGCTTGCATTTCCCTTGCATTAGGGTTTGCATGGATTAATTTGCATGCTAGTTGTCAAATTTTGCATTCATGAAAAGTGCATTTAGGTTGCATTTTTGGCATCTAAATTCATTTAAATTTTTTGAAATTTTTCATTTTTATCTTAGGTCTACACCTTACAGCCCAGGAAACATCAAAATTCATCAAAAACATTTGAAAATTCTTAAAAAATCCCTCACTGGGACACATTCACCACCTTGGGAAAATCAATCCCTTTTTCACCCTTGAAACTGCCCTTTATAGGACTGAAAACCCTATTTTTAAGCTTTTGTTTGGTGCCATTACCCATCTATATCAGTTGGATGAGAATTTGTAACATGCATTTCATTAAATCTAGTCTAAATTAGCTCATTTCATGCATGGTTTAAATTTCAATTTTGCATTCTGACATTGTTACAAAGCATAATCAGTTCATGGTTATCCTTAAAATTTGAAAAATTGCATTCCTCTTTTGCATGTTTTCTTTCATTTAAATAATCAACATTACATCATGTTTTCATTACAAATTTTGATAGTTATCATCTTTCGTATTCTATTTTTATTTCTTATTGCATGTTGTAAGAGAATTTTGTTACTTGTATATGCATATGACATCTTTTCCCTTCTCTTTTTGTTCATCATCGATCCCTCTCCTAGTTTACCTTATGTGGATGAGGTTAGTCTAGTGAAGGAAACCTTTTATAATAATAAAAATCACATTTTTTCTTCAACTATCATCTCTCACACTTGTGACGTCGATATTATAGTGCTAGAAGAACCAATTGATGACAATTTTGAAAATCCGAGTTGTTTCTCTCCTCTTACCTCTCCTATTAGACATAAAATTACTAAAGGAGAGGACATCATGTGACTAAGTAATCATGATGATTACACAACACACCAAGATAATGAGATCATATAAACATTTCTAAACATCACCTTACCTAATCTCCATAACCATGCACATTGTTCTTCTCCTAATATCCCTCCTTGACACCACGAGGATAGGTTGGTATTAGAAGATACCCCTATTAAGATTCATGAGACTCTTGACCCTCCCTTCCTTAATACTCCTACCATTTGAAACAATCTATTTGGTCCTTCTCTTGATACCTCTCCCACTTGTGATGAAGCTAATTTACAAATTTCAATGTTGGATGAACATATTACAAGCTCTCTTGGTAGGGTAGATAATATGAAACAAGAAAATGAGACCTTAGAAACAACTACCAATAAAATAGAGTCTTCTTCTAATATATGTACTGTCAATAATCAAAAAAATTCCACCATTCATAACTCCCTTACTTATGATGAAGTCCTTTTAGAAGAAGCAATCTATGAATGTCAAAAACATTTGATTTGTAGTTCGTCTACAAACTCTCCTTCTAGGGAGAATATCATGGTGCTAGAAAATGACAACACTAATAATGTGTCTTCCTTCAATAAATAGGTGATTCTTAATTTCCCTTTATTAGAGATACATCAACCCAAGACCACCGAGGTTATGAATGCACAAGTGTCCATTAGATCCCCCTCAATCAATGGACCTCATACATACCCTGTGGGACATCCTAACAACTCTCTAATTCTCTACCCACCTTCATACAAACAACAAACTCTAAATAAACTTGAACTTGTCCTTTACCATTCTAATAATAATGTTTCACAACAACTGAGTCATAATACAATTTCTCATACTTATAACAGTTGAAACAATCTATAACCACCACAACCAACCCTGACACCCTTGTCATTGCCTAATCCTATCCTATCTAATCCTTTATTTCTAGGTTGAAAGGAGTATGATCTTGTTGAGCAACTTAACAATACTCCTTCTATGATATCATTATGGGAAATTATTCAAGCCTCCCCTCACTATCACAATATGACCCAAACAACCTTACAACAAGTTCCTGTCTCTTCTAATGTGCAACCAAATGACAGAAAAAATCATTCAAAGAATAAACAATGACATTATTTTCCACCAAAGTGAGCACCCCTTTTTGGACGTGCAAAAACAAAATAATCCTTTCATGATCATAGTGCAATACAAATGAAAATGGATAAAGACAACTCTTGTAGATACTAGTTTTTCCCTTAATGTGTGTAGTGTAAGCCTTTTGGATAGGCTTGGCATTGATCAATAAACCATTCGACTTGATTCTTTATCTATTAAGGGAATTGAAAATGTCGAAAAAGAAACCACTTGGGGTCATCATTATACCTTTTATAGTTGGAGTGGCCTCTTTGAATACACAAATCCATGTTATGCCTTATGAGATTTCATGTAATCTTATCATAGGAAAACTGTGGATTCATGGAATGAAAGGTGTACCTTCCACTCTTCATAAAAAAATGAAATACATTTACAACAACAAAATATACACACTTGACACTAATCCCAAGCCTTTTAATGTCTTACAACTTGAGAAAGACAAAGAAAATACCTTGAAAATATCAACATCAACTACACCAGTGGAACCCATACAATAGAACAACAAAGAACAACATATTGAACAAGTCACAAATCTACTAGAAGATGATTGGGGTTCCTTGAATTTAAAATGATGAATTCATGGATGAGTACAAGATCATATAGAAAGATTCAAATAGGGGAAATGAAAAAATTAGATGACCCTTCGAAAGCATCAACCTCAACAACTTTATACAATGAAACAAACTACACGACCACCTTTGACGATGCTTATCGCCAACCACCAACCAATCAAAAAGCAATGAAAAAGTTTACAGAAAAGGGTATGAGCTTATGAAACAACTTGGCTATAGTGGAAAAGGATGTAGTGCTCATGAACAAGGTATCAGCCACCTTATAGACCCTATCACACAACAAACCAATCATGGTCTTGGTTATTTCCCTTTGATAGAAATTACCAAGCCTTCAATCAATGCCAACACTTTCACATCACATTCTTCTAATTCAACCTTAATAGTAAAACATCCTGAACTGATAAAACACTAGTGGTCTTGGATTTTCTCCTTTGCAAGCAATAAAAAAAATAACGAAATCTTCACTTAATTTCAATGTCATCTCACAAGACACTAATAATTTGACTTCATTATATTTTACACCTTCCTATAAAGGAGAGAAAAAAATCTCACAATCTAAAGAGTCTTGCGAAGATATGACAACTCATACTAAGCAAGATGTTTCTTTCAAGAACCATACGATCACATTTTACCATTGATCAAGAGGTCATCTCGTTTAGACTCCTCCAAGATCACTTGATAACCTTTCCTCCAATAAATCAAAAGAAATTTTATTAGAAGACTTCATTCTATGCATATCATAGAGTTCATGGTCATTCCACTAATGAATGTAAGGCTTTGAGTCATAAAACCCAATGTTTTTAGGAGTTTGGTAATCTTCCTTTTGTGGGCGTAGCTAATTCCTCTAATTCATACCAATTTTCACTCTCGCCTAAATTTCATCAATAATTTTGGCTCACCTTTGTTCTGCTTTCAGTGGGGGAAAGGGGTTTATTATCCTTGTCCTCATATTTCACTTGTTGTTGACTCTTTTGGCTAGTCGTTAACTTTTCATAAACATATAAGAGCAAGCTTGGGATCTGGAAGACATGCTTTAAGTTGCCTCACATGTGACATACTACCTTTTTCATGATGTAGCCTATCAGAAACATATGACTTAGCATAGGGATTTTTTAGTAAGCTTTCATGTCTTCTTCCTCTTCTTCTACTTTAAAGAAATTTCTCATAGTACTGGTGTTTGCAACCACTTTAAAGTGGGGGAATACATCACCACTCACATTTCATTATGCAATTTGTTTCTTCTTGCGATGTGTCCTTTTATTGGTCAAGTCATTGAGCTTGATTCCCTCGAAGAGCGTGATACTTCTTTTGACACATCCTCTCTTGGAAACATTAAGCGTGATGTTCCCTAAGATGAGACCTTGCATGAATTAAGAAAAAACCCTTTGAACATTCCTTGCACTATTTTGCATTAAAAATGTCTATGAGTGTCAAGAATAAAAAGTTTTGCTTACTTCATAGAGCTCGAAAATAATTTTCCTTTGTGGCAACCATTAAAGTCATCAGAAGGGATAACTTTGATATGGTTAAGCATGAAGCCCATTTTGAGGCATGAATTTCCCCACAACCACCTATGTATTTGTGAGTACATACCACCTGAGTGTATGTTTCTCACCTTTTGGGTCTTCTCACCTAGTAGACAACCAGTAGTTTCATTGCCCCAAAGTGAGTATGCATTTTCTTTTTCAGAAAAACAACCTAGATCTGATCCATAACTAGATAGAAACAATAAACAAGTGATTTTTCTTTGATTTCGTTCAAGATGGTCTTTTAGGTTCTTCCATCAACATTTTGTAGTGATTTTCTATTGAAATATAATGCATTGAACATTATATATTTCTTCAACAAAAAATTGTGTGAAGATTTTTATATCAATCTTTTAGGTCATATTGTATAGCTCATATTTAGGATGATTCCATTTTTTTGTGGGTTAATTTTTATGACTGAAAGGTTAATTGGAAAATTTTTAAGTGATGTTAAAAGATGTTTTGACTTCAATAAAAATGAATTCCTAAAATTTTTAACAAACAATATATTTCACTACAAAGAACACCTATAATATTTGTTTTTGATGATGACGAAAGAGAAGAATTTAGATCAAAGTTGTTGGGTAGAAGTAGTATGTACAATTTTTCTTTTTTGAATTTATTTGAATGTAGAAGATTTTTTAATAAAAAAGTGAATAATAGAAAGAGTTTAGTTATTTTGAATGTAATATATTATTAAATTTTTTTAATATTTAAAATTTAAAATAATTAATCTAATCTTTGAATATTTTATTTGTAATCTATTGTTAAATCAAGATTAAGTAATATGTTAATAAAATAAATTTTAAGAAAATTTTAATCATAAAGTCTTTCAACAAATAAATCATGGAGATTTAAATATTTAAATATTCCTTTTTATAAATTATATTTTAAAATTTTATTATATATTAAAAATCATATTTTATAATATTAAAATATATTGTAAAAATAAATATACCATATTTTTAAAAAAATTAATATAAATATCCATTTCATCAAATTTTTTTGTATAATTAGTAATAAATTCACATTTATTTTAATGTTAGGTAGACATTTTATTCCTAAGGTTGCAACATTTTACAATTAATGTTGGTTACATATAGTTTATTGTATATCCTAAGACAAAGCTATGCTAGTGACAGGTGATCAAGACGGGAGATTAAATTATTTTGATATAGACTATGACATGGATTTAATAAAATAGGTTGGTTACAACAATTTTGAAACAATATATAAGTATGCCAATTCTTTACATTCTTGATCTTATTCATTTTCACTGGTTTTGTAGTGGAGAAAGGTGTTTAATGTTGATGTGAACAAATTTGTAGACGAGCTCATTGAACAATCAAGCATATTTTCATAAGGTTGTACTAAAGGGTTAAATAATGAAGTTGGGCATGAACTTCTAAAATTGATCTCATTTTGTATGTAGGTACTTGAATACATGAGGTTTACTTATATATGTGGGCTTGGAACTGCCTGCTTAAAAATGTATTTTCTTAATAATTTTGTTTGCTTGTAAGTGCTTGTAACTATAAAGATATGTTTTCAATATACATTCATTTGCATAGTATAGTAGTTGTTTCACATACACTTCTTCTTCTAAAACCCATTCAAAACATTTGATTTGACATGCATCTAATAAATTTTTGAATTATTTATGTTGCTATGGCTAAGACCATTCTAACTACATCAAGCTTTTTAATTGGTGCAAATGTCTTATCATAATCAATTCCATGTCATTGGGTAAAACATTTTTCTACTAACCTTATTTGTATTTCTCAACAAATCACCTAAATTATATTGAACTTAGTCTTATAGACCCATTTGAATGTTAAGCAATATTTACCTTCAAATAGATCTACTAACTCTCATGATTAATTCCTTTCGATGCAATGTATCTCTTCATCTAAAACCTTATCTAATTTTCTTCATTGATTGATTTTCTCAAAATATATAGGATTATGTCACATCCCAGCTAATTAAGCCTAATAGAAGTCAAGGAGAGTAAAGGGCACCACAACAAAGAAAGAGGAGAGATGGTGCATTTAATAAGGTATGGAACCATTGTCATTTCTCCTCCAATGTCATGTGAAGGGAGGGGCGTCCATTATTTTGTGTGAGAAGATAAATTCATAAGGGGAATGATATGGTGCACCTGACAACTCATTGAAATGAAATGAAATGAAAAATTTTAATGACGTCCACGAGGCCAAAGAAGCCTATGGGACCCAAGAGCAGCATAAGAGCCTCCCATGAAAAGGCCCTAAACAATTGCCAACTGTGTTTGAGATCAACCCTTCTACAGTGAATTTTGATGATGAAGTTTGTAGTTTTGTCTAACCTTGATTCTTCTAACAAGGTATTTAAATTATCAACCGGCACAGTGTCCCCATAACTAGCCCAGATGTATTTATATGCTGAGAACTTCATGGTGAAATGTCATTCCGTCTCCACCATACCCATGTTACAAAATCAACATTTTCTATTTTCCCAATCCTTTTTAGGAACCACCCACCTGCCCATTTCACACCTAAGATGGTGTGAAATAGTACGCAATTGAGTGATCAACATTTTTTCTTTCAATTTGACATTCGCTCCTATATAGGCCTTTTCTTCATGGTCCCTCGTGGGATTGAATTCTTTGATATAATAATCCCTTTTACACCCTATTTTTTTCATCCATATAGCATATTTAAATTTTTCTCACATATTTTTTTATTTCTTCATTTGTGTTTGGGCACTCATGCATCTCAACATCCCACTTTTTCATCCATTTGATATTTTGTTTCATCTAGGTCTTCTTTCTTCTAGTTAGCTCTTCTTTCACAATTAACTTAGGCCAACGATGACTCTCCATATTTTGAACCTTCTTTAGGTATCTTAATAACTAGATCATCGAAAAGGCCTCCAAGGGAAAAGTACCGGTCTCCACCAATAATAGTCTTAAGCTTGAGGCTGCTTATAATTCAATGTTTTTGTATTCTTTCCACTTGTCTCCATTTATGGTCTGACATATTGCTGTCCCAAATTTCACACCCATATAGAATAACTGGAGTGACAAGAAGCCCAAAAAGCCTTCTTTTAGTTTTCCAATCCTATAATTCAACATTTATACATCTATTTTGCAAAGAGTATTGTGCTTTCAAACCTTCCTGAATTCTTTTTGCTCTACATGTTTCCCAGTTGAGTTTGTTGTGAAAATCAAGCCCAACGTACATGTACTCGTCCACTATTTCCAATGGCCTACTTTCAAAGAGATTCAATTTGTTGTTTTTTTCTTCATAGTGAGAAGATCAGTATTTTGGTTTTGCTAGTGTTCACTTTCATCCTAAATTATTCACAAAATGTTTCAAGAGCCTTCAAATACTTTCTCAAATCAAGCGTAGCTTTAGCAATTAATATGAGATCATCAACCTATAATAGTAATTTTATTACAAAGTTGGCCAAATGAATGCCTTTCCCACCAACCTTGTCTAACCATTCTTCCAACTTATCGATGTAAAGCCAAAATAACGTTAGGGAAAGTGGGCAACCTTGCTTAACACCAACATTGCTTCCAAAGGATTTCGACATACCATCATTGGTTTTGATTTTAGCTCTGACCTACTCATAGAGCCTATGAACAGCTACCCTAAGCTCATGTAGAACTCCCAAATCCTCCATTCTCTTCCATAACTTACCCTGTGGAACTATGTCAAATTATTTTTTAAAATCAACAAAGCAGCAATAAGCTTCATCGCCTTGAACATCCCAAATTTTCTCAATCAAGAATCTAAGGGTAACTCCATGGTCAATAGTGGAATGTTTGGGCCTAAAACCAATTGTCCCTCAACCCTTTTTCTATCTTGTTCAGCCCAACTACTAATCTTGCTCTCAATCATGCTTCCAAAAAGTTTTCCTAGAAGAGGATTAATTATAATAGTGCAGTAGTTTGATGGGTTATTTATGTCACCACTTTTGTGCAAGGGAATAACAACACTAGTGGTCCATCCTTTCGGGAAGCCTTCTTGAATAACCCTATTGAAAATACCCCTAATACAATGTGCAATGACCTCGATACACCACTTTAAATGCTTTTCTTGCATCCCATCAATATCTTGCACTTTCCCTCCTGCCAACCTTCTTATGCCTTGACTATTACCTTCTATAGTGAACAGTTTGATGACTACGTTGATTATTGGAGGTCTATGTTTATCCTGCTGACACTCATAAAGAATTTTTGCATAGTCTAGCCATTGTAGGCTTGTAATATTATTTTCCATTTGTTTTCTTTTCTGCTATAGCTCCTTCCAAATTTTTTTGGGGTTGTTCTTTCCAAGGGTGATCAGCTCCAATCTTCTTGTACTTACATATTTTTCTTTTTTACTTTGTATCACCCTTTCATACTATTTCTTGTTTTCTATTATCATTCCCTCCTCACAGAGCTTCCTTTCTGATAACTTGCACTCTTCATCGAAGCATGGGTTTGGTGGGTTTAGCTCCCTTTCTTGTTTATTGAGTCCTGCTTTATGTAATATAATTTTTTTCCAAATTCCTAAAAGAGATTTTTGAGGGAATCCTTGAATATTTTCTAATTTTCTTGAGTCATGAGAATCCTTCCCTGCGGGGGTGCTTTCTTCTTTTTGATAAGGTCTTGTTCCCTTTGTTGCTTGATTATTTAGATGTCAAGTTTTACATATATTGGTTTGTGATATGATTTCTACTCTATTGGACATTTACCAATCACTAGCTCCATTATCCTTGTTCTATAGTTATGAGATAGAATGACATAATCCACAAAACTTTATCCATTTGAGGTTTACAAGTGAGATTGCCTGATCTTGGCCATGATCTCCTACCATTGCATATTACCAAGTTGAATAAACTGCATACTCCCAACAATTCTGCCCCAAAGTGATTATCTTGAGAGGTTCATTGCCAAAGTTGATGGTTCTCTTCTTCCAGCCATAGAAGATCAGCTTTCTCTTTATCTTTGCTTTTCAAGTTAAGAGCTTGAGTGTTAGCTGTCCTAGCATTTAAATCACCTATTAATATAACTTCTCCCATAGTGTTAAACACTGAAATGTATTTTTTAAGAGAGGCAAAGGGATATTCATGGTCTAGACTCATTTTCTTATAAGATTTGGAGCCTTTTGGGGTGAAGTAGCAAGTAGCCAATCTAATGGTAGTCTGATTTTTTGTTATTTTTAACCATATGTACTGTTTCTTTGGATTTTCTTTCTCCACTTTTATAGTTTTCTCCCATGATTCTTTGATTAGGACTGCAACTCCACCATGACCTTTGCCATTTTCCATTCTGTCATTCCAAATTGAGATCTTTTTATATGCTTCAAAATTTGGAATTTTACACCCTTCATGCTCATGAGTCTTAGTAAGGATAATAATGTCTTTTCTAGCTGCTATGGGCCCTAAATCAAGTCCTCTTCTCTAAGGATAACCTCTACAATTCCAACTTACTATAGATAAATATTCCTGCGGGGCCCCGAGTTCGTGTTTTTGATGTGTAACTCTGTCACTAACTTGGGCCTTACCATTTTGCAACCAAGCCCATTTACCTTTGCTTCTTGCTAGTTTTACCTTTTCCCACTCCTTTTGTCTTTCTTCTTTCTATGTTATGGTTAGGTCCTCATCAAGGTAGATTTATGTACCTTTAAGGAACCTCTTGTTCCTTAGTAGCACATTTTTGTCCTCAATTTTCCCCAAGGTAACTCTTACATGCCTATTCTTGCCACCTTCTATCCATTTTCCAATCCTATTTGCTTGCTAAATAATCCCTAACCATTGAATTTCACCTTGAAAGAAATCCCTTGCCAACTCTTTTGTAGTTTCTTTCTCACCATAGTCTTTTAGCCCTTTAACAATGGCATTCATAGTCCTATCTTTTTTGTCCTTTTCCTCTCTTAACTACCTCCTAACTTGCTTTTCTATTATGTGTCTTTGTGAATCTAATGGTCCTCTTACTACATGAGCCCAAGATTTGGCCTCTTCTAATTGATCCCTTAGTTTCTCTTCTTTTAACTTCATGTCATTCATTACTGACTGTATTTCCTTTAAGTATGAATTATTGCTCTCAACTACCTCTTTTGGCTTACTTGTGCTTGCTACATCCATTTGAACTAAAACTTGTCTTATCAATAATAATTCTTGTTCCCCTTTTTCCATGGAGATTTGCAGTTTGTTTATCTGTTCTTTTAACAAATTTTTCTCCCTTGTTAAGTAGTAATTGGCTTCTATGATCTCTTTTACTTTGGTGCTTTCATAGAGCTCTCTTGTTTCCAAGGATTGGAGTATCTTCTTCATTTCCTTTAGCTCATTGACATATAAATCAGAGGACCACATAAGCAGAATTGTGGTGGGGCTATACGTATCATAGTTAACTTCCTCCCCCAACATCTTGTCTACATGAATGCTTTCATCTTCGGTTTTCTTCTTTCTTGAGACTATGTGAGATATTAAGCTCACATTTTCTTTTCCTTTAGATTACCCTATTTTCTCTTGCTGAATTTCTATTGTAACAGTTGTATTCTTAGATTCTATCCTCAGAAGAATTGTTGCAAGCTTGCCCCTCTTTGCCAACTTCACTTTTCAAGTTTTCCTATGCCTTAGAATCCCCTTATACTATTTTGCATTTACACAGACACACCTTTCCTCCATGGTTAAAAGGTTATTTTGTAAGCAACCTACCACACATGTTCCCCACATGTTATTTGCTGCCCCAACGAACGCTGAAGACTCCATCAGAGGGTGCATTGAAAAGTTAAAAGGAATTAAAAAATTCCCCTGAGCTAACATGCTATTCATAGGCCACTATGAACCCTTTTGTCTTTTTCTAGTTATTTCAACACTATCTCACCTGGGTTTTTTTGAGCCATTTTCTTTAGACTAGATTGAAATAATGTTAGTGCCAGTTACAACATTCTCTTTATCTACGTTCCCTGAAATTAACAGATCCTCCACATTTCCATCATGCCCTTTCAAATATTTCCATTGGATCTATTTTTCCAACTTCATTTTCTCTAATGTTTCAACCTGATCGGAACTGTTGATAATAGTAACATAATTTTCTTTGTTTTCCCCCTGCTAGGTAAAAAGAGACAAAGACAAAGCAAAGAAAAGGTGGGGCACAATTTTTTATGATGCCAAGAAAATTGTTGCTAGAAAGGGGCAAAGAGCCAAAAGAAACCCGTTGCCGCCAGGACCCACCACGCACACTTGCCTATCCCTTGCTGCCTGTTGTTCATGACTTTATCCCATGAAGGGTGAAGAGCTTGAAGCAGCCACACATGGGTTGAAGTGTCTTCGTGCCTGTTAGCAGTCTCCAGTCTCCACGCCTGTTGAAATTTGGTCCATAATAGGGCATTTATATGATATTTTTGAGGAAGATACTGTCATGTCCCACGAATCTAGCATACAATAATTTATGCACGTAATTATTATCAGGCATATTTCCTTATGATAACACCTATACCTATGATATGCATGATATCAACATTATCTAGTCCACAACAATATGGTTCGAATTCTAAGTATCCCATGTTGGCACATAAAGTCTGACGGGATTCCATTCAATGATAGTCTTATGATTAGGCTTTCTATTAGGTCATAATTACTATATGTTTCCATCACTGGAATGGTTAAATAAACACAACCAATTATTATTAATTAAACTAGATGATATTATACAATATGAAAAAAATAGTTATAAGGCTATCTCATCAAATATCAACTTGTATTTCCACCATGGTATTATTTCTATCGCTGAATATAGAAGACGTCTATGTTTCTCATGCCACCTGGAATTTATTGGAAACTATATCCATCTCATTCCTAATGATAATATACTATTATTCATCCACTATAATTATCGCTCCAATCTCATATCTTTAATCGGTAATTGGGCTCCCATATTATCGTGAGTTTATCTTCAGTGTGGTGGCTTTTATCAAATTGCTATACATTGGACGTGGTAATCACAATTATAGAAATATATTTTCTCAATGTTAAGATAAGCATTTCTTAAGCCACTGCATTCTTCTACAATGTGCAAAGATCCGATGAAAGACAGTTGATGTGAAGAATGAATACCACTAGAATTATAAGAAGAGGAGTTCTAACATCATTTGGAGGCGATGAATATAGGATGATTAAAGTGTAGCAATCAATAAAGCAGCAATGCTTAAAGATGGTTATAATGCATATAAGGTAACGAACTCATCTAAGGCAAGGAATAATGTTAATTATTCCTAACACATGATTTATCAATTAGTAGTGTTAACATAATACAAGAGACACACCCCTTGTCAAATAAACATAATGAAAGATCATATCCTTTGACCATGTCATGGATATAAAAGGGGTGGGGGAATGGAAGAGAATGAAATAAGAGAAAAGTCTAATATCTTTCAAGTGTAGCAGCATACAATTAAGGGAATATTTCTTAAGAGAGGAGGAGAGATATAATATGTAAAATTAAGAGATAAAATATGGAAATCTAAAGGATGATATGCAGCTAGGAAGTGGAATGAAGTTAAACACATATTAATCGATGGGATCATTATATGAAAGCTTTTGGAAATAGGAATAGCAGCATCAATAACTGGCTTAAATTAGAATATAAAGCCATGTATATTATTGGATAATCATAAGATAAACATGATAGTGAATAATATATAAACACAAATATTAATGTAAGGAAAGAATCATTACATAAACATAGATATATTGAGTCTTATGAGTAATTATAATGCTTAATATAAGTATGGAAAATAGATTACTATTTGTTTGATAAATACTGATGATAGCTTCTAAATGTTATCTTCAGATGATCATCACTACATCCAAGGTAGTAGACAAATCGACTCATGGAAAACACAACTGAAAGAGTTCTAGTTAGCAAGTCATTCGGAGGTAAGTACGCTCACCAATGGGTTAAGCATTGAGGGATTATGGAATCAATACAGATTACTATGGCAGTGTGATATGCAACTTTACTAACCCCATATCTTATTAAATATCAGTGAATGCTTTTAAAACTCAAATTTGTGTTAAATTGTGAATTAAACCAAGTACAATATGATAAGTTAATGTGTATTAAATTCCACGCTTTGCAATTAATAAATATATACGTCAATATATTGGATTTCACCTATTCAATATAGATGAATAACTAATTCCACATCTGAGATTAATGGATAATATTTATGACACAATAATGTTGCTTATAACAATTAGTGTACCTTATTAATCTTCTATGACCTTACTACTATGGGAATAAACTCCAGGACAAATCCCCTTTCGCTAACGCTTGATAGGGAGTGTGTGGAGGGAAAGATGGGTAAATCGGTCCAATGTTGGATGGAGCCCAAGACAAGTAATAAACCTTGAGGGTGTCCATCTCAAGATCGTGCGCACGCCCTTGGCACAAAATCTTCCATCCAATGAGGTTAGGAAGAGGAATGAGGTGAGGATCTATTCTGGTAGGGAGTAATAAGTCATATCTATTCAAGATAGTTTATGCCCTAGGTGGTAATGCATTTCATTTGTCTTCTTCTTAAAATGTGCAATCTAAAATAATCTAATTTAACCGTGAACAATTAACTTTGTGTGTGCATTTTTATGTCTCTAATAAAGGGACATTACAAGTGGTATCAGAGCATGTTCTTGCCATCCTGTGTATACTACGTGAGTCTTACATGTATTCCAGTGTGTACTTTGAGATATTGTATGTGTATTCAAGTATGTTCCAAGATTTACCTTGTGACTTATATGCATTCTTTGTAACATATGTTCATGTGAATACTTTGTGTATTACATGTATTCGTGTGTTTGCTTCATACTCATGTGTATACTTGATGTCCTTGAGATGATGGATGGGACAATAGTGTAGTATGGGATGCAATAAATCCCCTTCCCCATTGTCTAACAATATACTTCATTCGATTGTATTCGTATGTGAGTGTATACTCTATGTCTTGTGACTGTATTTGAGTGCATACTTTATGAACTTGTAGTTGTATTCAAGTGTGTACTCCATGATTGTAATTATATTTGAGTGTATACTCCATGACTTGTATATGTATTCGAGTGTATACTCCATGACTTGTATATGTATTCAAGTGTATACTCCATGATTTGTATATGTATTCAAGTGTATACTCCATGACTTGTATATGTATTTGAGTGTATACTCTGTGACTTGGATATACTCCATGACTCATTTGTATACCATGTGACCTTTAATTCAAGTGTGTACTCTATGACCTTATATTTGTTGTGACTTGTATTCAAGTTTATACTTTATAGCTTACATGTATTCATACGTACATTTTGTGAGTTCATTCACTCATGCATATGCTTCATGACCTTATGATGTTTGTTTCATGGTATATATATGGATGCTAAACATCTTACTTGTCTGCTTCATGACTGATGGACTCTAATACATGACTACCTGATTCTTAACTGTATACTTTATGTTGCATAATTCATGCCTTATATGTATTTGTTGAGTGTATCCATGAGCATCCTTATACCTATGCTCTACATGTATGATCATTTTGTGCTTTATGTATATTCGAATGAATGCTTTGTATTGTGTGCATAGAAGTCGAATTGGGTGTACATGAATGCTCTACATATTCATGTCTTATGTAATGACGGGATGCTTCTCGCTCTATGTGTGTAAATTCCTATATGTATGCTTGATGTGTATACTTCATGCTTCATCTACTTCTTAATGGATATGTGTCCTCATGTTTGAAGGTCAACATGTATTTTATGTTATGATCTACATATCTCATGTGCATTCATGTATATGATCCTACCAACGTGTATTCCAATACCTTGTGTATCCCTACATGTATTTATATAACTTATAAGTGATCATTTGTTCTCATGTGAATGATTTATGCTTCTATGTATATGTCATGACTCTGTAAAGTCATGTACTACTGCTTACAATAGATGTCTTATGAATACTACTTGTGTACACTCCATGTATATGTTTCATGAGTTTATGATATGCCTCACTTCTTTTGTGTATTTAGATGTGTGCTTATGTCTTAAATATTTACTCCACAAATACTCTTCTCATGTATGTTGGTGCATGATTCATGCCTCATGTGTATTTGAATACAATCCAAGACCTACATGCATAGAGGCTTATGGAATCTGCATTTTTATTTAGGTGTATGATCCATGCCTTGAGTGTTGCTTCATGTCTTATGTGTATTCAAGTGCCTTCAAGCAAATATGTTATGGCTTACATTATTCAATGTGTATGTGATTGTGTGTATACTCTGTGGTTGGAATTCATGTGAATGCCTTGTATCTTACTTGCATTCATGTGTATATCTTGTGACTTACATGGATTCACACTATTCGACTTATGTATGAATACAGCTTGCAATCCACATACATTCCAAAATATACATATATTTATGCTTCGTTAAGAGTCTCCTTGTGTTAGCTTCATTCAGATGTGTCTTCAAACAAGATTACTCCTTATGTTAGGGAGTGTGTGGAGGGAAGGCAGGTAAATCGGTCCAATGTTGGACAGAGCCCAAGAAGGGTAATAAAACTTGAGGGTGTCCAACTTGAGATCGTGCACATGCCCTTGGCATAGTAAATCTTATATCCAATGAGGTTAGGAAGAGGAGTGAGGCAAGGATCTATTCTGCTAGGGAGTAATAGGTCATATCTGTTCAAGTTAGTTTATGTCCTAGGTGGTAATGCATTTCATTTGTCTTATTCTTAAAATGTGCAATCTAAAATAATCTAATTTAACTATGAACAAAGAACTTTGTGTGTGCATTTTTATATCTCTAATAAGGGGACATTACAAATACAAGGAAATTTATAACTTCAAGCAAACACAATTGGAAAGGAAAAAGAAATATCTTGCATGATTGTGGTAAAATGGGAGTTTTCATAATAGATTATGGGTAGGTCCAAAGCATAAAGGCTAGAGGAATTATGAAGACATGCAAATGGGAGAAAATCATGGGAAATCAAGGTGTTTGGGCTTGGATAGAATAGAAATTCATAGCAGAGGTCTATAGGAGGTATGTAAAGAACATAGCATGGGAGGGAAAGATCTTTGAATGCAAAATCCACTTGAAAAAAGAGAAGACAAAGGGAAAATAAATTTTGGGAGGATGCAAGACCATATATGCATACAAATTTGGACAAAATTTAGAGAGGGAAGATTACAATACAGAATAAGGTGTTGAGACATCTTGGGGTTTAGAGGGAAGAGGGAAATGATTTGTTGTTGTAAATGAAAGGGTTATAGAATATGCACAAAACAAATTCATGAAAATGCCTTTTAAAAATGTTAGAGAAATGCAACTAGGAAGTGTAAAGAAAAATTGCACAAACATTGTGAGCATCCTTCCTGACTACAATGGGAAGAGAGCAGGAGGGCATTTGAAAATTTTGGGCATGATGGATAGGAGGCACAACAAGGAGTGTGGCGTAACAAATATTGGGGAAGAATGGGATGATACTCTCCTCAAAATTACCAAGTTTAACATGCAAGAAGGGAGTAAGGGTTCCTTCTAAGGTTCTCAGGTACTTGCCTTTACAAGCATATTTCAGTTCAACATCTCTTATGTAAGCTAATAGCTCCTCAAACAATGATAAACTAGACATTTGTATCACAACCATAATGTTTTTTATTGTTTCTGTTCCCTACTTATCCTAACTAAAAACATGAACTCGTGAGAATCACTTACTTGAGTTAATTTTATATCTAGCATTTTCCTCTAGTTATGAGTGTTAAACCATGTTCAAGGAAATACGAGTTAAAACATTTTTGGATCTCTTAGCACCTCAAAGTATTATTGCTATTCTTAGGAATAAAAATAAAAATAAAAATAGATTGATTGGGACAATAGTAACTGGCTCGCACTCACAAAAGGATATGAATATCACAGTAAAACTTTCCTGGGAATTGGACATTCTGACAGGTGACTAATATCTCTCTATGGACGTTCATTTACTTGTCAAACCAGGGGATGTAGACTTTAAATGGCACAACAAAATATATGCACTAGGAATTTTTTTTGGTCAAATCTCAGCAAAAATACATATTGGAAAGAAATTCTATCTAAGCTACAGAATGGTAATACAGAATTCTTTAACTCAACTATGCTTGATTAAAACAAAAACTGTAATAGCTATGACTGAAGCACAAACCATGAACTGGCCTTATGCTGCAGGAACAGTCACAGGGATGGACTCTCTATGCTGTAGGAGCAATGTAAGACTGAGGTTGTATAAAAACTTCAAAGATGAAAGCTAACTGGATATCAGCAGAAAAGAACATCTAACTAATTAACTACAGATACTTACTAAGTGGGCCCCCTTAGCAAGCATCTACTGATTACACAGATGTTGAACTCAGAACTTCATCGATCTTTATTCATGATAACAAAATGAGATACATTGTCTTGTTAATGTGAAAACTAACAACAAACTCTGTTTCTGGTCAAACATATTTTGTCTTTCATTATCATACTGATTCTTACATGATCTCTGCTACTCTATTTCTATCTTACCCTAAATCATCTATTACTCATTCTATTCATCTTCTAACTGCTCTCTCGCGCAGAAGGAGTATCTTATTTTTAAATCAGAAGAACAACTAACTAACTAACTTCATCAAAGAAAGACGTGGAAGTAAAGTGTATCCCTGAATCAAGGAACAAACTTCATAAATGAGTTTATGTGTTCAACCTGATTCAGAGAGAATCTAGCGCTCCACTCTTTCCAGATTGACTTATCATTAAAAATCTTTCCAAATCAGTTTCGGTCAAAGAGTCTTCGGTGAAGCTTCCTCAAAGTCATGCAGGAAATGGACTTTACTGCAAGGCCGAGATCAGCTGCGCTTGACTCGATCATTCTTCAACAACCTGTGAAACAAAAGGTATATGGCACATACATGATATCTATTCATTAATCACACATTTTAAATCTACTTCACCATTCAAAAACTGTATACGATATACCAGCCATTTTCGGGAGTGAATAGGGCAATAAAAATCAATCAAGTCAACACAATAGGCTACAAGAATATGAAAGTGTCTTGCTACAGGATATCCCCATAAAAGGTTTCAACAAAGTTTAAACAGCCGTGAAATAGCAAAAATAAAGTCATTTAAAAGTTTATCATAACATCAAATTATGAGCATATTTTAGGCTCATCACTGCCCCCTACTTAGCCCGATGCTGGTCCTCCAGCATTAACTTTCCTGGTGGTTTCTCTGAAGTCAGTAGTGGCTGCATGACTTTGGAATGGATGTCCAAACCTATAATAGAATCCTCTGAAATCCCAGCACCTTTCATATCTTCGATCTTCTAATTCATTGTTAAGTTTTGTAGCCTGATGAGGATACATGGGCCACATTAACACAGGGGGTCTGAATTTCAGTGGCAGCCACAGTTCAAATCTCATTTGAAGTCCCAATTGAATATATCTGCTGGTTCATTTGAGTGCAGCTGTAAAGTTTAGGGGACCATGTGGTTCTGACTTTATTAACCCAACAGTTAATTTTTTCCATCTTTTCTCATTTCTGGTATATGCTAATCTCCAAAATGAATATTGTTGTGCCTGGAATTCATCATATACTTGTTTTCTGATGTCAAATATTTTTGCTCTGGCTAAAACATTATTAATACCATATGTCAATGCAAACCAATCTTTCAACATTACATGTGGGTTTGAACTTTGAGAGCGTAATGGGACAGGCTCTGTTTTCTCAATTTCCTCATATGTTTCCCACTGCCTGCCATAATTCACCTCATTTGCTGCCCACGACATGAATGCTCTCAAATGAATATCACTGATGTATAGAAGAGGATTCCATTCTATTTCAAATGGTATTAAAAATTCATGCAAATAGAATTCACACAGAGAATTCCTTAACCAATTAGGGGTTGCTTGATATGCCTCATAAAATTCTTTGGCAGAATGAATTATAGGGTCTTGGTTTTTGGAAATTCTCATCAATTGAAACCATAAAAATTATTCTTTAAGCCACAGAGCATAAACTCTGGGTGGCGGTCTGCATTCCATAATTTGACCAGTTACCTTTAGCATTTCGTCCATTTTTGCTTTCAACTCAGCAATTTCCTATTTCTGACTTTCAATTTTCTTCTTCAATTTCTTCTTTTCTACTTGCCACAGACTTTGTTGCATATCAGTCTGGGAAATGTGTCGAAAAGTCAAAGTTTGCAGTGTAACTGTTTCCTAATTATTTTTAACAAATTCCAGAAACTCAATTAAAAAGGTCCTCCTATACACAACAATGGCTTTGCAAATTGTGGAGTGAAATATAGTTTCACTAGGCACATTCAGTTGTTCAGCCTATTCTTGTTCTTGCTACAGGATAAATTCTTCTTGTTGCTGCGGTGGAGAAGTTTGTGCTTCCTCCGAGAATTGCATAGCAACATTAGCTAAATCATCAAGATTTGGTAACTTGTGCCCATTATGCCCTGCTTCTTTTGTCTCAACTTGTTCCTTTTCAGGAACGAGCAATCTCTGAGCAGCGTTCTCAGATTCATTCTGAGAAACATTAAATTCAGATTCAGCAAACCCTTCTGAAATTACAATCACCTCAGGTTGCGGTGAAACAGGGGAGGTCCTAGATTGTTTTCTTGTGGAAACCCTTCTTGGTACTGATGTGGCTGCAGGGGGTGTTCCGGTAGCTTTTCTTTTTCTTGTTTGTTCAGGGGGCTCTGCCCTACTAGAAGATGATGGTGAACTGGTAATATCAACAGCTGTTGCTGTAGGAGAAACTGCTGCAGGGGAAGGTGTTGCAGGAGAGGAGCATTGCCTTTTCTAAGAACGAGGGTTAGATTATGGGGACCCTTCTGCCTTTGATTTTCCTTTCTCCCTCTTAGTAGCAGACCTAGTTTGTACCCTAGCAGAGGATTTAGCTATGATGGCTACAGGATCGGGTGCTATAGGAGTAGATGACCCTTGCCCTGTTCCACTGGTAGATGCAATTTCTTTCTTCTTTCTTTGAGGTCGTGGGGTAATTACCCTAGGGGGTTGTGGAGGTTGCAAACTCTTTTGGGCAACAAATTGTTGCTAGGAGAGAGGTGAGACATCTCTCAAAGAGCGCTCAATCAGTAATTTAATAAGGCCATGATGAGAGACAGAGTTATCTTTTCCCTATTGAGTTTCATGGGCACTTTGCTCTAAAAAATTTAACAAGAAATTTAGAACATTCACAGCCAACCCATGCCTTATATGGCTTAATAATTTAAAATGATGAGAATGCAGATAGGAAAAATAGCCTTCACAGGTTAAATACCTCATTATATAAGTGGCATACTCTGAATATGGAAGAGGCAGTGACACACGCTTGCATCCTTGCTTGGAGACATCTAGAGGTCCATCAGCAGGCATTGAAAATTCAGCCCTTGCAGCTGCAACATCTGAAGAAAAGTTTTCTCCAACGGCTGGGAGCCCGGTTACCTCAACAATTCTGTCTTCAGTTGCAACAACTGTTAGACCCCATAAGGTGGCTTCCCCTTCAGAAAGTGTCCTCAAAAATTCTGTCGCAGCCTCCTCATCAAAATTATTTAAACTCAGAAAATAATTTAACCATCCACAGAGGCTAAATGCTTGGACTGTCTGCGGGTTTTGCAACAATAATTCATGAGCTACAGGCTCATGTCGCACCAACTGACCACCCATGTTTGCAGTTTTTCTAGCTGAACTCAATTTCTTGCTGAAGATTCAAATTCTTTATTTCCCTTTCTGTTCTAGTTTTTCTCTGTCAGGCCGCCACATTTCTTTCTTTTTTTCAAAAATGAACTTTTTTAAACAAACAGTCTTAATCGTAGTTTGCAAGAAAAATATGCATTAAAGAAGGACATGCAATCACGTTTGGAAAGTACCAGAAATATATTAAAGAAAGATTATTTTCCAATTATGGCAGTGGCGAAAAGACAGGTTTCAAATGATGGATTACCCTGCCCCCTACTTAAAAGATGACATGTGTCCTCACATGTACTAAAGAAGAGGTAGGGATTCGGGGTATAATGACCAGTACATGCATAGCAGTAATTGAATAGATTGAAATAAATCAAATATGTGATAAGAAAAGATATGGCGTACCTTTAATAATTGCACGTACGTGTGAAGAAAGATGACGGCGCTGCATGAATTGACAAGTTGGAAAGATATCTTAATTAAGGTTATTGAGGACGGATGAAGTGGATGGGTGACGTGGGCAGATGAAATGTACGAATGAAATGGATGGATAGGATGGATGGATGGAAGGTAAAGAAGTGAGATGGGGGCGATAAATGAAGATGGAGAAAAAAAAGGGTTTTCTTAAAAAGAAAACCTTTATTATGGGCATACTTTTTGAAAATTACGGGAACGCTGTAGGAGAAAGGCTAGAGCCTTCGACTGTAGGAAGAGTAGGGGGAGGAACCTAAATGAACTGCTTCATGAAGTCTTCTCTGGAAACTGGCTTATGGTACAGTCGGAGTCGGTGGCCATTGACGAGCAATTTGAAACGGACTAGATCAATTGTGACCAGCTGCACAGCTCCGTTGTCAAACACATTTTCAACTTCATAGGGGCCAAGCCAGCATGTTGTGAGTTTACCCTGGTTTTCTTGGTACCTGGAATCATATAACAGAGCCCAATCTCTAGCAGAAAATTTTTTGGTTTTGATGTGCTGATCATGCCATTTCTTTCTCTGCTGTTGGATTACTTCTGTATGTTGCAGGGTGGCTTTTCTCATTTCGTCCAAAGCATTTAGCTGTAGGAGATGGTCCTTTTGTACTTCGGATAAGTCCATGTTGAGTTTAAGAGCTGTCCTCAAAGTTTTATGTTCAAATTCAATGGGTAACATAGTTGTTTTCCCATAGAGCAACTCAAAAGGTGTAAACCTAGTTGTTGTTTTGCATGTAGTTCTGTAAGCCCAAACTGCTTCAAGAAGTCTATTACTCCAGTCTTTCTTATGAATTTGCACTATCTTTGTGAGGATCGCTTCAATTTCTCTATTTGTTACCTCCACCTGACCATTGGCTTGAGGATGATAGGGGTTGGACTTCCTATGTTTGATCTTATAGTCATTCATAAGTGCAGTGATCAAATTTGACGTAAATTGAGCTCCTTGATCAGTTACAAGCTCTCTGGGAACTCCAAATCTTGTAAAAATTTATTCATACAAAAATTCAGCAACTCTGTTATCTCGGGCATTAGTCATAGCTTTTACCTCGACCCATTTTGTGACATAATCTGTGCAAACCAGAATGTATGACTTTCCATTTGATGGTGGATCAATTGGCCCCACAAAATCCATCCCCCATTTATCAAAAGGGGTGACTATTACCTGTGGATATAGTGGCATTTTATCTGACTTAGTTGGTCTTCCCATATGCTGGCATCTGTCACACTTCCTTATATAGGCCACATCATCCTTGTGTAATGTTGACCAGTAATACCCTGTTGTAAGAACTGTTATTGCTGTTCTTTTTGCTGCAAAATGCCCCCCACATGGTTCATCATGGTAGGCATGCAAGATATCATAAGTCTCATCTTCTCTTACACATCTTTGCATTACTTGATCAGGTCTAGTATAGAACAGACAATTGGCAATCCAGGTAAAGTTAAAACTTTTCTCTATCAACAACTTCTTTTCTTTTGGGGAAAAATGAGCTGGTATTCTGTTTGCTGCCAGATAATTAGCAATGTTTGCATACCAGGGTGTATGTGCAGCAATGGAAAATAAGTGTTCATCTGGAAATCTATCATCAATGACCTCATGTTCCTCAGATGCAGCTGAGTGAAGTCTTGATAAAAATTCAGCTACAACATTAGCTCTTCCTGGTTTGTCAATGATTGTGCTATCAAATTCTTGTAACAACAGGAGCCATCGTGCCAATCTACTAGAAATGGCAGGTTTTTTCATCAAGTACTTGATTGCTGCATGGTCAGTGTGGACAAATATCTGATAACCTGTGACATAATGCCTAAATTTATTCAAAGCATACACTACTGCAAGCAATTCCTTTTCTGTAACAGTATAGTTGAGCTCAGGACCTTGAAGGTTTTTGCTGATAAAGTATATAGCATGCTCAATTGAATTTTCTTTTTGACTTAAAACTGCTCCTATACAAAAATCAAATGCATCAGCATGTATGTGAAAAGGCAGGTTCCATTTTGGACCTTAAAGAACAGGGGCTTTAGTAAGCAAGTCCTTAAGCTGCAGGAAAAAATTTTCGTAGGCCTCGATCCACTCAAATTGAGAATCCTTTGTTAACAAAGCATAAAGTGGACTGACAATTTTACTAAAGTCTTTTATAAACCTTCTATAATACCCTGCATGACCAAGAAAACTTCTAACATCTTTTTGTTTTGCAGGAGTTTGTAAATTCTGAATAACTTCAATTTTAGCAGGGTCAACCTGAATTCCATTCTTTGAAATATGATGACCTAGAACAATACCTTCTTCCATCATTAGAAAGCACTTTTCACTGTTTAGAGACAAATTTTGCTCTCTACACCCTTTTTAATACTTTTTCTAAATTCACCAGTGCTTCTTCAAATGTGACTCCATATGTAGTGAAATCATCCATATAAATCTCCATACATTCATGAGATATATCAACAAATATACTAATTACTGCTCTCTGAAATGTTGCTGGTGCATTGCATAAGCCAAAAGGCAAGACCGAATAAGAAAATGTTCCCCATGGACAGGTAAAAGTGGTCTTGTCTTGATCTTCAGGGGCAATTTTTATCTGATTATACCCACTGTAACCATCTAAGAAGGAAAAATATCTTTTGCCAGACAGTGAATCTAGTACTTGGTCTACAAAAGGTAATGGAAAGTGATATTTTTTAGTGGCATTGTTCAACTCTCTGTAGTCTATACATACTCTCCATTTTCCTCCTTTCTTGGGGACAATGACTAATGGAGAAACCCATTGGTTGTCAGAAATTGGGTAAATAAAACCAGCATCAAGCAACTTTTGAAGTTCATTTTTCACTATTTCTCTAAGTGCTGGATTTACTCTTCTCTGAGGTTGTCTAACTGGTAAAAAATCTTCTTTGATATATATCCTATGAGTACAAACTCGAGGATCTATTCCTTGCATGTCCTCATATTCCCATGCAAAAGCTTTATGCTATTCTTGTAGCATTTTTAATAAGTCAGCCTCTTGAGACTGTGACAACTTGCTATTAACATTCAAACAATGATCTGGAGACAATTCTATCTACTTAATGAGATTACTCATATAATCAACAGGTAATGTTTGTACCTCTTGTGGAAGCAAGTTATGAAAAATTATCGGAAGTTTACGCAATGAACTCTCAGAATCTAGCTGCTGTAGGAAACATTGATGCTGACTGTCACTTGAATCAGATAAACTATCTAAATCAAGATTGAATTGCAGAATTTGAAAAAGCAAAGCATCTTCACTTTGAAGTTGAGAGAATGGATCATTTTGAAGCATCATTAATTGAGCCAAAGAATTGGCTTCTTTAGTTTCTTCTCCCACATCTGGCCAAACAGGTTGGGACAAATCTGGTTGAGGTTTAGTAGGTGGATACAAGGCCAATTTCTTTGTGGACTGCCCATCAGAAATGGTCATATTTCCAGAACGACATCCTATAAAAGCATCAGCAGTTGCTAACCATGGCCTACCAAGGATGACTGGATACCCTCCTAAAGTTGCCTTAACTGATAATATTGTAAAATCAGCAGGATACTCCTAAGATTCAAGAGTGACAATTACATCTTCTACCATCCCATTAGGTTTGACTGTGGAGCTGTCTGCGAGCTTCAGAACTGTGGGTGTAGACCTAATGTTTGAAATATTCAAGGATTCCATAGTATGCTTCATCATTACATTAATGGAAGCTCCTAAATCAATCAAAACATTTTTTACAACTTGGCAATTTATATGTATCTGTACTACAGGGCTTCCAGGGTCAATATACTTTGGAATTACTACATTTCCCAACATTATATCAGCCAATTTCCCTAAGACATGAATTGTTTGGGGATCCTTTTTCTTTCGTCCAGGCTTCTTCAAACAAGCTTCTTTAATAGCTTTTCCAAAAATGGGAACATCTTTAATAGCCTGAAACAAAGGGATTTGAATTTGCACATTTTTGAGCTGATCTAGAATGTCAAAAGTGGGTTCTTCCATAAGTTTAGATTTAGTACTTTGCAACCTCTGAGAAAAAGGTGGTTTATCTTGTTTCTGCAAAACAGGTTCCATAGAAACTGTATCGGGTATATGCATATGCTCAGTAGAAACAGCAGGTGCATTAGATTATTCAAGGGGTGAATCAGATATTTCTGTAATCAGAGGTGGTTTGGGAGCAGGTAAGGTAGTTTCAGACCTCAGATGGATGTCATTAACATTTAACGCATAAGCTTGATATTGGTTGGCATCAAAAATATACACAGGCTATTGAGGCTACTGCTGTTGCTTATTATTGGGATTAGACAACGACTGGGCAGGCATAGGCATTTGCTTTGGAGGTCCAAGATTTGTGGTAGTTGCTGCAGGAGGCGGCATAAGGGCCTATTGTTGTGGCTGTGGAGGTTGCAGGAACCTAGGAGACTAGTTTTTCCATTGTTGAGGACCTCTCCATTGAGGATTTTGTTGCCAATTTCCTGAAGGTGGGGTCCATTGCCCTTGTGGCTGCTGCCAACCTCCTTGAGGAGATTGCCACTGTGGGGTTTGATAATTAGGCCAACTTGGTTGAGGCGGATTCCATGGTGGTGGTGGTCCATATGCTTGTTGTCATTGGTTATTATATCTAGAATAGGGATTACCAAAAGTTAAAGGGTGTTGAGGCATACCTTGCCTTTGGGCCCATTGTCTCCTTTGTGCAACAAAGACATGATCAATATGCGCTTCCTTGGTTTGAAATCGGTGGGGGTTGTCAGCTTCGGATTAGCCACCATCTTGCACATCACACCAATCCGCGTTTCTTTTGTCTGATATGAATGAGAACTCATTAAGCTACCTCGGCTTACGTATGTTTTCCTCAGGGCTTGCATAGTGTCCAATTGTTAGCCATATTGTAATGATGTCTGCTTGAAAATGCGATGGCGGTTGTGATCTCCATCAAGGGAAACTCCACCACGGAAAGGAACTTCTGAGCACTTGTTATTTCGACCTTTCTTAAGTATTGCTTTCGAGAAATAGTTAAAGCATATCTTACATATATCATCCCAAGGAAGTTGGGTTATATCACCTCCTCCCATTAGGTCGAGCGTCAAAACAGGGCATCAGTTTCCCTTAGAAAGCGTTTGAGAGTCCTCGTTGAGAGTATGGTTTCATTTCCTCTTTAGTGAAAACAAGAACCTTGAAATATAATCTTCTAAACTTTCATCCTCCTTCTGTTGAATTCAGAATATGTCATCTCCTTTACTGGTACTCTTACAATATTCCTTATACTTCTCAAAGAATTTTATGTATTGCTTCTTAACTATTCTACAATGGCTCTTCGACTCATGAACCATAAAGGCTCCCTCCTTCAAAGTTGAAGAAATAGCTTGATTTATAGCGTCTATGTTCTCGATCCTGGTATGACAGAGGACATCAAATTCAAACAAAAAGGTTTCTGGGTCTTCTGTGACCAGGCCATAAAACTTTGGAAGCAAGGAAGAGGGGATGTTTTTAAGATTGTCAGTATCTTGTTGGGGAACAATGGGAAACTCAAATGTAGGAGGTGGATTATTAGGTGGATTATTTGCCATGTTTGGGTGCTGGAATAGCAGAGCAAATGGATTTTCCTCAGGTTTGTTATCAGCTGGGTCAAATAGTAGTTCAATAACTTAAATTTTTAGGAGGAACCTTCCGATGCATCCTCTTCTTCTTCTATGCATGCAATACGCAATTGGTAATGGCTTAAATATTTTGAAATTTTGACTATGAGACTAAACTAATCTGTAACTTTTCAGGCTCCTAGTTAAGGCGCCATCCCGATAGCAGGCGCAAAGTAGCTTCGCACTCACAAGATATGAATATCAGGTAAAACTCACAGGAATTGGACATTAAATGATTGACTAATATCTCTACGGCGTTCATTTGCTTGTCGAACCCGAGGACATAAAACTTTAAATGGTGTATGCAAAATATATACACTAAAGATTTGTTTTGGTCAAATCCTAAGCAAAAAATACATCTTGGAAAAGTTCTATCTGGCACCGAATGGTAATACAAAATTCTTTTAACTCAACTATGATTTGATTAAAACAAAAACCATAATAGCTATGACTGAAACACAAACTGTGAACTGGCCTTATGCTACAGAAATAGGCACAAGGATGGACTCTGTCTTTGTAGGGATGATGTAAGGCCTTCAAGTTTGTACCAAAGCTTTAAGATGAAAGCTAAGATGCTCAGTGACGACATCTAACTAATTAACTAGAGATACTTACTAAGTGGGCCCCCTCAGCAAGCATCTACTAATTACACAGATGCTAAAATCAGAACTTCATTGATCTTTATTCATGAAAACAAAATAAGATACATTTGTCTTGTTGATGTGAAAACTAACAACAAACTCTATTTCTGGTCAAACAAATTATGTCTTTCATTATCATACTGATTCTTACATGATCTCTGCTACTCTGTTTCTATCTTACCCTAAATCATCTATTACTCATTCTATTCATCTTCTACCTACTCTCTCACGTAGGAGGAGTATCTTATTTTTAAATCAGAAGAACAACTAACTAACTAACTTCATCAAAGAAAGACATGTAAGTAAAGTGTATCCCTGAATCAAGACAAACTTCATAAATGAATTTATGTAACTTGGAATTCGGAGAAATCTAAACGCTCCGCTCTTTCCAGATGACTTATCATTAAAAATCTTTCCAATCGGTTTTGGTCAAAAGAGTCTTGACTGACTTTCCTCAAAATCATTAGGAAATGGGAAAAAGCTTTCTTGCACCAAGGCCGAGATCATTTGCGCTTGACAAATCATTCTTCAACAACCTGCGAAACAAAAGGTAACAGATGCGCAAGAAAAGGCATATGGCACATACACGATATCTATTCATTAATCACACATTTTAAATCTACTTCACCATTCAAAAACTGTATACGATATACAAGCCATTTTCGGGAGTCAAGAGGGCAATAAATGCAATCAAGTCAACACAATAGGCTGGAGGAATATAAAAGTGTCTTGCTACAGGATATCCCCATAAAAGGTTTCAACAAAGTTTAAACAGCCGTGAAATAGCAAAAATAAAGTCATTTAAAAGTTTATCATAACATCAAATTATGAGCATATTTTAGGCTCATCAGTAACATTAATTTTATAGTGGGAATAGGTCAATATGTATTAGGTAAACATTGTGAGTTCCCTCAATATGGGTTAATTGATATTGGGTAAATAATTTTTTGTATTTACCAATACCCTTAGTCATTTAACTTGTAAATCTTTATATGTATATGATACATTGAGATATGCTATAACTTGTGAAGAAAATCATAGGAGGAAGTGACAACTCACACTAATTTACTAATTATAAAATGGTAATGTTCTTGTCATTAGGGATTAAGGATGAATGTTTCCTTGCTATGCTTTGTTATGTATGGATGTAGTTTTCATGGAGTAAGTTGTTATGCATAATTATCATTTGAGGTGATAGTTTTATTACTTCTTGTTCTCCCATGACTTAATGTGACTAAGCTTATGTATAATTCTTGTTGGAAGCATAAATTACATGTGTGGATTGATTCTAATTATGTTAGCAATAAATGGTATATAATGAGGCAACAATAGAACTTGACCCCCAATTGAAAGTATTGATTTTGATAGTATACTAGTGTCCAACTCTAGAAGTCAAAACCTATCTAATCCTATTAGCATGGAACCTTGATTTATTTCTAATGATAACAATATACTAACTAACATTACGCCATGACATTGATTATAAACACAATATTGCTTTAGATCTAGATAAAATAAATATATATGCTAGTAATATCATGATGAGCTTACTTAGTAATTTAAGAAGAATGCAATTAGCAAAGAAAGCTGGCATTATTAGGAAATAATAAACAATGAATTTTCTATTGCCAAGGGAGGATTATTTGAATATCCAAGTGTGGAATTTTGAATAGAAAATGGTGGTAGATAAAATAGGTTCATACCTTGAGTTCATTAAACATCTATGTTGAGACTCAAGTGAAATAAGATGGCAAGGAAGTCTTAAGTTGAAACTCTAGCGATAAGAACACCTTATAATATGATCTAGAAATATAATACACCTTATATAAGATTTGACATACAATCACTTAATAATGTAGGCAAGAAGTCACCATCATATGTTTAGTGTCCACTGTTGTATATAAAAAAAATTCAAACTTAAAAAATAAATAAATATGAGGAAAAATATAATTATCACAATAAAAAGTGAATCTTTTAACTTATATTGATTAAATTTCAATAATATAAATAATTTTAACAACTATTCAAATATATTAGCTCATTTGTATAATAATCTATATACTCACTAAAAATTATAACCAAAATAAATCATATTGTACAAAAATAAAAATTATGATAAAAAGATATAATTATTAGAAAAAAATTAATAATAAAAAGAATCTTTCAAATTTTAAGAAAGTATAAACATTTATATTTTTGTAAAAATGAATTCAAATAGAAAATATAAGTCACTAGTTAAATTTTGGTGTATTTGTTCATTTATATTTTGTTCTATCCTAGTCTCCTTAGCCTTGTCAAAATGAAAAGAAACAAAAAAAGTCCAAACTAAAAATAATAAGATTATTAGTTCCTGACGTAGGCAGGTTACTATTGCATCCATTGGATTCAATTTTCCAATTAATGCAACTAGTGATGGCACATAATTAAAATTTCTGCACAAAAATTCTATAGTTTAAATTTAATTTATATTTGAAGTTATTATTAAAATACTATTTTTCTTTCTTCCTATTGATTTATATTTGGATTTGCGCATTAAGGATTTGATTTCATGTCTTATCTTATTCACTGGTGGCAGGCATACGAAGGAGTTTTTCTATTTGAGATGGAGGCATTATGTACTATTTCATATTTAGTGTCTTCTCTAATTCACTGCTGGCAGGCATATGAAGTCGTTTTCTCTCTGAAATGGAGGCATTACATACTCTTTCATTTACTATCACAATTAAACCCCAATACTAGGTGGTGCTTGGTAATAAAATCATTAATATCAATAAAAATGCGTGACATTCACCATTTGCAGCTCTAATGAATTTCTTGTCTCTGAATATACTCTATTTACCGATGTTTGATGTTTACTAGGGGAGAGGACCCAATAGTTGAGCATGTTTCAATAGTTGTTATAGTATTTGTTAATATAATGCCCAATAGTTGTGGGTGTGTGCAGGATCATCGTGCAAAAAATAGGCCCTTAAGTGGCCAAAAATTCAGAAAAATCAGTGTTAGGCAACTTGATGTAAATATTTGAATAAGTTATCTATATTATTTCAAAAATATGTAAGAATAGAATTTGTAGAAAATTTAATTTAGTTTCTAAAATACGAGGTTTATTTAAAAATAAATAAAATCTATTTGGTGAAAATTTCAATTTAATCGTTAGTACTTAAATTCGAGGAAAAACTGAGAAGTAGGTGTCCTAAATACCTAACCATAATAAATAATATATTTTTGTAATATTTTATATATAAATGAGACTCATGTCGGATGGCAGTCACATATTTTTTTGTAATTTTTTTCCAAGTAAATAATTAATTATGAATTTTTTATTACAATTTTTAGAAAATATAAAAACTCGTCTGTCTGACCACCTTAACTTGGTCAAAACTTCATGAAATTTAATTTTTATTTTTTTAATCCTATATTATGTGAAGCATAGAATGTGACGCATGTTTTGGATTCAAAAAATATGATACTGTTTGAAAGTTATAGATGTTTTTCAATTAGCCTATCGATTAGGACTTTAGTCGTAATTCTAATAGAAAATGAATAATAATAATTTATTAAATTCAAATTAAATCATAATTTATATTTTTGGAAAGCTGATAATCTCCTCTAAAAATCTTTTTTGTTTCATTAATTTTGGGTGAAAAAAAAGTCATCAGCCACATACCCTACAAATACCCATAATATTGCCACTTTTTGGCACACCATGATCTTGCACATACCCTTGTGATAGTAGTTGTTTATATAATGAGAATAGTTTTGACTTGACTACCCATAATTAAACAAAATGTATTCTTTAGATCTAAAAATTAACCAATCATGTGATGCCACATCAACTTTCAACTATCCATGATGTGAATGCACAAGTATTGGTAGCATCTTTTTTTTGGGCCTTTTTAGACACCTTGAAAATAAGCATGCTGATGTGGAATCATATTTGATGATGTGGCCCTGAAACAAAAGTTATAAGCAAAGGACTTGCCAAGTAAGCTACTGTAAAAAATTGGGAGTGATTTGAAAATTTCACATAGGATAATAAGAAGCACAAAGTTAGAGTGCACAACTACTGGGTCCGAGTGATTTGAAATTTTCACGTAGGATAATTAGAAGCACAAAATTTAGGGTGAACAACTACTGGGTCCTCTCCCCTAATGGTGTTGGACTAGTTTAGCATTTTAAGTGGCTTTCCACCTTATTTTCAAGAAGCTCATTCTTGAGGATTTTATTTGTGAGTGTAATGCATGTGCGATAGATTAAATTTCATTTTTTGGGTCTCATTAGTATTCATTTTTTAATTTTTGTATAACTTTTATTTCAAATTTTGGTTTTCTCGCTATAGAACTGAACAAAAAAAGGGTGATAATTTCAGGTGTTGTTAGCATTGTGGTCGTGGTGTTAAGAGTAGGAACTTTGCAAGCGCGCTGGTGGCACATCCCACCTGTGTGGGAGGTAAAGATTCTAAAACATTTTTTCATATATTGAATTTGATTTCAAAGATGGGTGTTGCACACTGTGTAAAAAATATGTCCTTAAAATGTTATATTATAAGGAAATTCTTTATCAATGGCATTTTCACTTCTCTTTATTCTACTGCCATTTTATCAAAAAAATTCCTCCTTTCTTTGTGCCCTAGAGTAGAGCGAAGCTAGACAAACGGGTAACTGTACAAATCTAAATTATTAGTTTTTGTGTTTTCATTTAATAAAGTTAGGGTTGAAACTATTTAACACTGTTGAATGAAATTTATTTGAAGCAATTCTTTGGAGAAGGTGTAATGATGCTATCTCTTCTTTGGAACACATTAAGATTCTCTCTTCAGTATAGCACGATCTCTTCTTTGCAACACTAGCTTTTAGTTAAAGTAATCTATGTCTAATTGCAACATGGTAAAGGTTTTGTTTTAGGTTATTGCCCAGCTTGATAGCTAATTTTTCCTGTAAGGCCCTTCCTGTGAAATATCACAAGGATATTTCTTTCCATTCGCTTTATATGGTTTTCAGATTTCATAAGGGATTAAGCTGAGCCTTGCAAATTACCTAAACCTAGAGTGGTCCTATAACAACATCTCTGTGCTAATCTAAATGATATTAAATAGTATTTGTTTCAATCCATTTTCCCACATGACGTGGCTCTCGTTACTTATGTTTCTTGTGGTTTATTAGAGAACTTACCAAGGAATTTCAAACAACTACTCGAGCATAATTTATTTAGGGCTATTTCTAAATGGCTTACTGTAAGCATTATCTTTGTTTATTTTTTCATCTTATGGTTCTAGCTGACATGAGAACTCATGCTGCAAGTTCTACTTCCTCTCCAAAAGTTGCAAATTATAAGTAAGAGCTTCTTGGAAATCGGGCTTACATTCCCACAAAACCTCGAGAACTGCTAGCATGTCATCCTTCTTCAATTACATTCCAATCCCAAAAACAAGCTACTGTGGATATTAGATGATGCCTAGTACAAGCCTCAATTATAAATAATTTAGATTCAACATCCAACATACTTCTAGGCTTCTCACCATGTCCATATGAGTTTTATGCACACATCAAATCTCATGTATGTCAGTTTGATTTAGGGAAATCACAGGCATATCATCTCCTTTGCTGCCTCTATTGCGGAAACATACTCTGCCTCTATGGTGGATAAAGAAACCACCTTTTCAATCGAGAAATCCAACTCACTACTATCCCACCAACTATAAAAACATAATTTATGGTACTATGCCTGGTATCTATATTCCTTTCCAAATCTAAGTCAACATAGCCTTTTAAATCAGTATTAGAGCCCCCAAAACATAAATAATTATTGGATGTACCTCTCAAGTACCTAAGAATCCATTTTACTGCATTTCAATGCTCAACTCCGAGATGACTCAAATACCTGCTAAGAACTCCTATGACATGTGCAATATCTAGTCTCGTGCATACCATGGCATACATTAAACTACCTACAGTTGAACCATATGCTAGCTTGGACATTTTTTCTTCCTCCTCTTATGTCTTTGGACACATATCCTTAGTCAATTTAACATGACTAGGCAAAGGTGTGCTGACAACTTTTGCATTCTCCATATGAAATCTCTGCAACACTTTTTCAACATAATTAGCCTAAGATAAAAACAATTGTCTATTTTTCCTATCTCTACGAATTTTCGTACCAAGGATTTGCTTTGCTTCCCCCAAATCCTTCATAGAAAAATATTTTGCTAACTGTTGTTTTAGCTCACTTATGTGATCCATGTTAGACCCTGCTACAAACATGTCATCAACATATAAACATAGAATGATGTAGTTTTCATTATCCAACCTCTTAAAATCTCATTCAAATCTCTCTCAAATCACCACATGGAAAGGCTATTTTAACATCAAAGCTATTCTAAATGCAAATCTTCAACAACCCATTAAATAATACAAATAGAAGTCGTTTAACAAGCGGAAAAAAAAGTCTCATCAAAATCAATACCTTTTCATACAAATCCCTTTACAACTAATCTAGTTTAAATCTTTTCTTTACCTCCATCCTCCTCTTTCGACCTATAAGCCCATTTTATTTGGTAAAAGCCTTTTACTTAGACAACATAATTCCAAATCTGGTTTTTAGTAAAGGTCCATTTCTTCTTCCAGATCATCTAACAGGAGTTTGTGGTATTTGTTGTTGTTGTTGTTGCCCAACATGAGGAACCACTGAAACATCATTGTTTGGAATATCATCCAACACTACATAATTATTTTCTTTCTTCTCATGCTGGAGCAAAAGGTCTTTGTACAACACTTTCTCATTGAATATGACATCCCTACTTCTCACAATTTTTTGATTTTCAAAATCCCAAAGCCTATAACCAAATTCATCAATGTCATATCGAACAAATACACATTTCTTTGATTTTGCATCAAGCTTGGTTCTATTTTCAAAATCTGCATGTGCAAATGCTTCACAACTGAAGGTTTTGAGAAAAGAATAACTCACCTTCTTACCTTTCCATGCTTCCTCTGGAATACCACAACCCAAAGGATTAGAGGGACCTCTATTAATTAAATAAACAATAGTGTTTACAGTCTCTGCCCACATTTTTAAAGGCAGCCCAACATGCAATCTCATAGTTCGTGCACACCCCTTTATTGTTCTATTCATGTGCTCAACCACTCCATTTTCTTGTGGAGTCTTTGGAACCATTTTCTGCCTATGAATACAATTAGACGAACAATAATCTTCAAAATCTTTGCTGTAATACTCACCACCATTATCAAATCTAAGATATTTTAAATCTTTTTACCCATCTCATTCTCAACCAAGCTTCTCAATTTTTTAAAAGTTTCAAATACATCAGATTTCTACCTAAGGAAATAAATCCATACCTTCCTAGTTGCATCATCAATGAATGTAAGATAATACAGAGAGCCACCAAGAGAAGATACCTGAGCTGGTCCCCATACATATGTATGCACAAGCTTCAATTTCTCATCTTTCTTTTTGCTTCCCATCCTTGAGAAAACTAACTCTTTTTTGTTTTCCATACACACAACTTTCACAGAAATCCATATTAACACATTTTAGACCTGGTAAAGCATTATTTGAATGAAGTACTTTCATACCTTTTGCACTCATATGCCCAAGTCTATTATGCCACAGTGTTGATTCAGAGTCCACAGCAATTGTTCTTGAACACTGATATTTTTCTGTAAAAATTAAAGTAGAAGGAATAGTATGACCTGTACAAAGATATAAGGTCCCTACTTTCACACCTTTTTCTACCACCAAGGCACCCTTTTGTGACCTTACAATTTTTATCACTAAATGTAACAACACAACCTTCATCATCTAGTTTCCCTACTGAAATTAAATTTCTACTTAACTTTGGAGCATGCCTTACCTCATGTAGTAGCCAATGATTCCCATTCTACAACTTAATCTTGATTCTTCCCTTTCCAACAATCTGACAGGGTTCATTATCTCCTAAATAAACCAGCCCAAGATCTCCTTGGAGATAATCAAGAAAATAAATTCTATGGGGGGTAGCATGAAATGAAGCCCATGAATCTAACACCCAAGAATCATCAGCATTATCAAGGGAAAGAATCAAAGCATCCTCATTAGATTTATTACTTACCACATTTTTCTCTTTACATCCTTCCTTTTTGGCTTCTTCTTTATTTGTCTGAGACCAACAATCATTCTTCAAATGACCCAGCTTACCACAGTACTAGCAATCCCTCTTATCTCTAGATTGGGACATTTTGTCCTTTGATTTTCCTCATGATTTCCCATGATTTCCAAAAAAATCTCCTCTCCTTTGTTCTACCCCTACTTTCTGCATTCAAAACACTGCCTAATGTGGATGTTCCACCTGAGTTTTTCCTACGAATTTCCTCACTCAAAATAACACCAACAACATCATCAAATTTCAATGTATTCAAACTAGAAATAGAATTGCTAACAACCATTACCAAGCTATTCCAGCTTTTAGGCAAAGAACATAGAATCAAAAGAGCCCTAACTTCTTCATCACAGTTTACTTTTACAAAAGTTAATTGACTGGTGACCATATTAAACTCTTTAAATGATTAGTAACTGACCCACCTTCTACCATTTTCATATTAAATAAATGCTTCATAAGAAATAGTTTATTTGAAGTGGAAAGCTTTTCATATAACTTCGCTAGGGTTTTCATCAACTCTTGAGTTGTTTTTGTTTTTGTAATATTGAATGCCACTGATTGTGCCAGGTATAAATGAATACTACCAAGAGCCTTTCTATCCAAAATCTCCCAGTCCTCATCAGACACTGCTATGGGTTTCTTGGTTTTCCCTTCCAATGGCCACCATAAATCCTTCTAATAGATATAGTCCTCCATCTGCATCTTCCATAACTGATAGTTCTACCCATTAAACTTCTTAACCTTCTTACCCTCATCTGCCATTGCTCCCACTCAACCGTGAGACCTTCCTATAGATGATAATCAAAAAACAAACTGCTCTGATACCACTTGTTAGGGTTAGAAAGGAAGATATCTAACAATTAAATGTAGATTTAACTAATAAATAGATAAACTAAAACACACACAGAATAAATCATAACACAAAAAATTAACATGGTTCACCCAATCCAGGCTACATCCACCAAACCACAGCCATCTAATACTTTTATTATCTAATGCAAAAATTATTACAATCTTGTGAATAATCATGTTTTTCACCATACTGTAATACCCATACGAACCCATTTTTAACAAGCTTAGAAGTTTCTAGATTTTGGGTTCTACAAAATCGAGTTTTTCTTTTTTCATTGATTTTTTCCTTTTTCAGTGATTTTGGGGTGTACAGTATACCATGGGCTATACAGTATAGCATGATCAATCGCCACATACCAACATCTATCTCCCTTTCCCTCTCTCCCTTCTCCCTCCTAATTCTCTCCCCCTCTCTGTCTCTGTCTATATCCCTCTCCCCCTCTCTGTCTCTCTGTCTCTTCATTTCCCTCTCTCCCTTCTCCCTCCTAATTTTATCCCTACTCTCTCTCTCTCCCTTCCCACCCTCTCTCTCCATTTTCTTCTCTCCACCTCTTTGTCTCTCCCTTTCCCTCTACCCTCTACTCTCTCTCTCTCCCACCCTCCACCTCCTAATTACTCTTAGGTCTATGTGTGCCCAAATCAGATATTCGATTTGTAGCACTAAAATCATGTCCTTACAAAACATTTTATTTTATTTTTCAAATTAGATATAATATTTTATCTAATATTAGATTTGTGGGCCATATAAAAACTCCATGTGGGTCATTTTGTGCATCCCAACAGACCCTACATTCTGTTTGTAGGATTTGGACACAACAAACATGCGGTTTCAAATAGGAAGAGACAAAGATCAACTTTTTGGAGCATCTTCTACTCAAATTTTTCAAAAAAAATGATTTTTTAGCATCTTTTATGAGGTATAATGGAGAGCAACAGTCGTTGAAAAAAAAAATGCAAGATAAATCTTACAAAAGAACAAATTGAAACATATAGACAAAGAGATAGAGAAAGTCATCAGAAGAGAAGACAAGGTATGTTAAATATTGGTGAATTTGATCCCTATGGTCTTTCAAGTGAAGAGGAAATTGAATATTTTCAAGGTGAAAATGTTGAACATGATATTGAAATTGGGAATGAAAATGTTCAAATTGATATTGAAAATGTTCAAGGTGAAAATGTTGGAATTGAAGATGTTGAGAATGATATTCAAATTGGGAATGAAAATATTGAAATTGATAATGAAAATGTTCAAGGTGAAAATGTTAGAATTGAAGATGTTGAACATGATATTGAACTTGGGAACAAAATTATTCAAATTGATATTGAAAATGTTCAAGGTGAAAATGTTGGAATTGAAGATGTTGAACATAATATTGAACCAAGTATAAATTATGTTTCACTAGATTACATGAGAAATGAAGAACCTTGTGTGGAAGAAAGCAATATTCCAAATTTAAGACCTTCAAGAACCCCTAAATGGTTTTTTGAAATTGATGGGAACATTATAAACAATTTTGAATGCAATAGGTCAACACAAACAGTTTGGTTGTGGGCTACAAGAATTTTTAACCAATATTTTAGTGATAAGACATTGACCGGTCAATGCCAATTTTTTGTGCAATTGCTAAAGATGCAAAAGATGAGACATTTGCTAGCTAAATTGAAGATTCATGTGAACAAGAAGACTGGAAAAAAATCTATTATTGTCAAAATTATTTTTAATGCTCTTAAGTCTATTGGAAAAAATAACAAGGAAAAATATAAGAGAGTTGCTTAGAGAGTCATTACAACCACCCTAGTAAGCCATCAATTGAATAATGCTTAGTTTATGAAACAAACTTGTATTGATTTTGACATAAATCATAAAACTTTGGATAGAGCACTTGCAAGAAGAGAAATAATAGACGATCTTCTTCAAAATGATACATGGGCTTTTGCTAGGAGGCTTCCACATGTTGATAAGAAGCTAACCGATAATGTAAAGCAGGTAATTCAACAATTTTGGCATGATAACTCTAGAGTATCACCCAATGTAAAGGATATTTTAAAGTTAAGAATTGGAAATCAAGATTATAAACTGCATGCTAAACATTTCTTGGAATGAAGCCAACCAATGTTGTTCAAGAAATTTATTCAAAACACATCCAAATATGAAAATATTACAAAAAAAATTTGAAGGTTTGAAGCCATTTTATTGTGAACCTCTTAAGATTTGTAATACTTATTGATACAAATACCATGTGGAGTTTTCAATGTACCATGAACTATTATGCTATATCCATTCTACTTTGCATACTAATGAAATGTTTCAGGAGTGTGGTACAATGCATCTTTCGAAATCATCTAGGGACTTGCTAGATATATTTTTATGTTCTAGAGATGATGGTTTCTTTTTATATAGAAATGATCATCTAAATGTGAAGTGCTCACAATTTGGTTGCTTGTCAAAGTTTGTTCAATGTTTTCATGAGGGTTCCAAACATGAATTCGAAAATAAGATTTTTGAGAAAAAAAGATATGAGATAGTAAAATATACTTTGCAGAGTAGAGGTGAAGGTTCTAGATGTGAGTTGGTTACAAAAGAATGAAGTGTTGCTAATTTTATTTCAGATTTTAAGGACAATCTTCTCTACAAGTGTGCAAGGCATAGTCATAGGTCTTAGTGGTTGGATCAACAATTCAGGATGTTTAAGGACTCTTTTCCGATTGACACTATTATATCAGTGATTGATTTTGTAGAAAACTACACATTGCAACCACAAAACAAGGTACAATATCAATATTACAATTCCATTTAGATTTCTATTTTTGTCCACATAGCATTTATACACGCACCTGATAGTACAGAGGAGGATTGAAAGATAATTAGAGAGTATCATTTTTATATGAGTTCAATGATAGATCTCATTCATTCGAGTATGTTCAACATTGTTTCAAGTTTTTTTTTGAGTTCTTGCAAGAGCATGATATAGCACTGGACTGACATCTCATTTGGTCAGATAACTACACAGGTCAGTTCAAGAATTCTCATATCTTTTATTGGTTGAGTAGAATGCATGTAGAGAGAGGCGTTCCTCATATTTGGAATTTTTTAAAAGTTGGTCATGGGAAAGGGAAGCATGATGGAATAGGTGCATGTGTAAAGATAATTCTAGTTAAAGAGAAATTGAAGATTTCAAGAGAAAAATTTAGTGATGGACATTCTATTGTTTATTGGTATAGTTCAACATTGTCATAGGAAGGGACACTTGATTCAACAGTGCATAGATTCTTTTGGTTGGTTGAGGAGGGTATAGTGGGAGGCAGATTCGATTGCCATATAATAAAAAATTCTTCAAAGATGCATTCATTTCAAAGTTTATATGTAAGCACATAGACCAATTGGACACGACAGTTGGCTTGTTTTTTTTAGAGTTGTATTTAGTGCGAGTGGGTGGATACATGGGTTCCAAAATATCTAACTCCTTTATATCAAACTATATCCATGAAAAATGACACAATTGAAAGTTCAATTGATTACGATAGACTTTCAGATCTACTATAGCTAGGACATGTTTTTGCAGTTGTTGCACTGGAGGGGAATGAAGAGAGATCAGACTAGTGGTTGGCTTGATTTGTGCGGTTAAAGCATAAGCTAACACAATTGATGGAAGATGATGATGGGTTCATGTATCCTACAGGTTTAGTTGTGGTTTCAGGAACTTTGTTGCAAACATACATGATTAGAAAGAATGGCATACCTGCATTTGAAGACTACGAGAAAAAAAAAACCATTCTCATGTATTTGCACCTTATTATAGCAACAAATGTTATGTTTTTGAAACATTATGCCAAACCAAAGACAAAACAACTATGGACACTTAGTAATGTTGATCATGAAGAAATATTTGGTACTCTTAAGCAAAGAGATGACCCTTCAAGCACACTTGAATATCATATTCAAGAATGGAAGGTACATTGCTTAGGTTCATTATGCTTAAGTTCATTAGTGTTCTTTATTTAATACTGATATTTTGTATACTATTGCAATATAGGTGTCTTTAATAGTGATATTTGGTGTGTAATTTTGTGATATTTTTGGCACGATTGATCATGTACCCACTACAACAATAGTTTGCTTTGATATTTTTGAAGAGGTATGCGACAAATTACAATAATATAGATTGGTTATTCAAAACATCTTTTATAGTTTGTATTACCATCTCATCATCAATTAGGTCATTTAGAATAATATAGATTGGTTATTCTAAGAATCTTTTATAGTTTGTATTACTAAGCCATCATCATTGAGGTTGTTTAGATTAATATAGACTTGTTAATCTAAGCATATTTTCTATTGTGAAAATATAGATTTGTCATTTGATAACTTTTGTGATATTTTTGGCACGATTGATCATGGAATTGTTGAAACAATAGGAAGATCTAATCCTTTCAGAGAGGTATGCCACAAATTATAATAATATAGATTGATTATTCTAGAAATATTTTATTGTTTACGGGTATGTGCAGGATCATCGTGCAAAAAATAGGCCCTTAAGTGGCAAAAAATTCAAAAAAATTAGTGTTAGGCAACTTGACGTAAATATTTGAATAAGTTATCTATATTATTTCAAAAATATGTAAGAATAGAATTTGTAGAAAATTGAATGTAGTTTCTAAAATACTAGGTTTATTTAAAAATAAATAAAATCTATTTGGTGAAAATTTGAAATTTCAATGCGGTATATATATTTTAGGGAAAAATAAGAAGTAGGTGTTTATTACCTAATCATAATAAAATGATAATATTTTTTGTAATATTTTATATATAAGTAGAGGACTCATGTCGGATGTGATGCATATTTTTTGTAATTTTTTCACGTAAATAATTAATCATGATTTTTTATTACAACTTTTAGAAAATATGAAAACTCGTCATCTAACCACCTTAACTTGGTCAAAACTTCATGAAATTTATTTTTATTTTTTTAATCCTATAGTATGTGAAGCATAGAATGTGACACATGTTTGGATTCAAAAATATGATACCATTGAAAGTTATAGATGTTTTCCCCACGAGTCAATCAATTGATCAGACTTTAGTATAATTCTAATAGAAAATGAATAATAATTACTTATTAAATTCAAATTAAATCATAATTTATATTTTTGGAAAGCTGATAATCTCCTCTAAAAACCCTTTTCGTTTCATTAATTTTGGGTAAAAAAAAGTCATCAGCCACATACCCCGATAATATTGCCACTTTTTGGTGCACCATGATCCTGCACATACCCTTACATTACCATCTCATCATCAATTAGGTCATTTAGAATAATATAGATTGGTTATTCTAAGCATCTTTTATAGTTTGTATTACCAACTCATCATCATTTAGGGTGTTTAGATTATTATAGATCTATTAGTCTAAGCATCTTTTCTATTGTGACAATATAGATTATCATTTGACAACTTTTTAAATATTTTTTACATGATTGATCATGGACCTGTTGCAACAATAGTCAACTCTAATCCTTTCAGAGAGGTATGCAACATATTACAATAATATAAATTGGTTATTCTAAGCATCTTTTATAGTTTACATTACCAATTCATCATCATTCATGTTGTTTAGATTAATATAATTTTTTAGTCTAAACATCTTTTCTATTGTGACAATATAGATTTTTCATTTGACAAATTTTTCTAAGGTCATTGCTTGTAGACTTGTCCCATACCCTCCAGTGCATTTCTCTCCTAAAGTCTTGCAATCGATGAATACCTTGCAAACCCCAGTGGATTATTTTCTAGGAGTTGACTTCACATTCATAAAATTTCATGGTTTCATCAAGGAGCCTTTCTGGCTCCCTAAATTTGTAACGTATAGAGTTTTTGCTTGAGAGGCATGCATTCTGTCAGGTAACTATTGTTGATATTTTTTATGGCATCAGAAGGCACAAGATAGGGATTTAGCTGACTCCCCTCACCATTACAAACATCTAGGTAACACTAATAAAAAGGAAGGGATGGTAGGTACTTATGAACAAATTGGTGCACTTGGGCCCATTTCTCATTTGTGACGCATGAAGCTACAACCTAATAAGGCACCTCCCAACTGTGAAGCATGAGGGTTAGGAGTATTTTGAATCAAGGAATAACCCAGCCATAGAAAGTCCAAAATTGTACATTGAGTTATCCTACATACCATTTGATTGGCCACCGTGGCTTGAATTTTATGTCAAGATGACGGAGTACCATTTGAGCCATCTAATGGGCAAGTCTCTAAGTACACAATTGAAGCATCTAGGATGGTTGGAGAGAAAGAGGGTGGATTTTTGGAGGTTGTGATAGGAAATGAAGAGCCTCAATGCCATGTATAGGGAGGTCCAACCACATGATGAATTTTTTTATGAATTTTATGGCAAAGATGCTGACACTGAGTATAGTAATCTTGAGACTGACCAAGAGAGAGATTGAATAGCGAGAGATTTCACTCTACACTTCCCAGCCTCAAGAGCTCAACAAAGGAAAGGGGTTTAAATGGAAGGACTTATAGGTCACACCCTCTGTCAGCACCAATGAAAAGGGAAAGAGGACCCAATGATCCCAAAAGAGGTCTGTTGTGGCTCCAAAATGCTAAGTTTTGATAGGATTGGTCACCAAGGGAACTAAATCTATAGGTTCCACTCATACAAAAAGGAAAAAATTCTAGTAGCTAGGTGGACCCAATGAACCAGCCAGAGGAGAGGAAGAATTGGAGTCCGCTCTACTAAGATATTTGACTTTAGTGGCCCAAGTAAGTTTTTCTCCCCCTCTTCTTTCTACCTCTGCATCTTAGGTCGTTCCTCCACCCTTGTCTCTAGAGAAGAGTCCTCCATCCACGGATTCTGATCTTTTCATTCTAAATGGACCCTCGACAATATTCAACAATGATCCCCATGAGGTAACCTCGTGTGTTGAGTGAGCATCATCTACATTAGTTGTGATTGATTCTTTAATCCCCCTGTCAAGGGCCCCCACTAAGAAAGCTATAGCATCCATGTTGGAAATTTCACTGAATCCTTCTACTTTTGGGAAAATGTCACTTTTTTTACTCACTTCCCCTTTCACTTTGAAGGGTGTTCCCCCTCTACAGTCCCTCTATGTTATCCCATTGTTTTCTATGATTACACTCCCCTTCACCTCTTTATAGTCCCATACATTCAAGGCTTCTCATTCCATCACACTATTCAGTCTCCCTCTGGGTACTTCCATTATTGCACAAAGCATTGACACCCCATAGATTCTCTGAGGTTATTTCGATGCAACAAAGTTGGCTTGAAAGGCTAGAAAATAGAAACCATAGATAAAAAAAATTTATAAACCAACTACTAAGAATATTGAGGCTTGTTTCAATGAAGAGTGGAATTCCTTATTAATTGCTATCATGAAGCTGCTAGTATCCAAGCCAGAGGGACAAATGTAGATGGAAGATTACAACATCAAATCTATGGGCCTGGATCTAAGTGAAACTCACCTACATGACAAGGTGGTTCTGGCTAAGGCCACCAAGAAAGTGGTCTATACTGATTATGAGAAGCTAGATAAGAAATTAAAGAAGCATGAAGCTGAGCTGGTAAATGTAAAGGACACTATGAATAGGCTATAGATAGAAATCAAAGATAGAAAGGTGGAAATGGCTTGTGTAAGGTAAATACAAGATCAGTAGGGAGAAGCAACTAAGTTTCTCAAGGAGGCCCAAAATCAATAGGGTCAGCTTTATGCTGAGGCGGAAAAGTTAAGGGTTGAGCTTTCTACTAAATATCAAACAAATAAAAAATGTTGTATCTAGGAAAACATGCAGGAAGAATTGGATAGTGTCCAAGCTTCTGACAATATAAGAAAGGCCCAAGCAAAAATAGAGAGGGAAAAGAAAGAAAAGTAGGAGATCAAGTCAATTCTACAGACTCACGACCAAGAGGTCTGAAGGTTGATGTTTGAACTAAAAAACACCCTATAGGAGAAGAACCAGATGGAGGAGAATATGAAGGCAAGGGAATCTCAATTCCATCAGGAGTTGGTTTTTTTGCAAGGATTTGAGATCCTCCTGAATTTGAAAGGACTGATATCCACACATTGGGAAAGCATCATAGTTGCATTTGTTGCTCTAAAGCCAGTCTTGTAGTTTCTAAGGGATGCTTAGGAATTAGACAAGAAGGTTGGCCTAGTGGCTGACCAAACTCTGCAAATTTATGCTCCTAAGGTTGGAGAATTAGAAAGCTTGATTTCTAGGTTATGAAAAGAAATAATTGAAGAAGCTTTAAGAGGCACATAAATTTTGGATTAGAGGGTCGCCTCAAGGAAAGAAAGTGAATTTTTCAATTGTTATACGGTCACAACAAAAAGAAAAGAATGCCAAGTAGTGTTGAATAGAAAGGTCAATGAGATCGAAAAGGATTTCAATGTTCTGATTGATTTCAGACTACCTGCCCTTTTTTCACCAGATGGAGGAATGATATCAATCAAGTAGATAATAGATGCAATATGACATAAGGTCTATATTTTTACATAACTCCCAAGCATAAGCCCATCACCCACTATTGATGAAATCTAGGAGATTCTTCCCCTTTCTCGAATCTATTACCATATTGGGGTTGTTTCATACAGATGGGGAGGTGTTTCTTTTAAAGAAGTTTTTGAGTTGGATCAAGTATATGAAATTATCCGCACTGTCATCTAGCTCACTAATTTTGATTTGGAAGTACAACACTCCACCTTCTTCAAACTCCAAGAGTTTCCAAAGCTTTAGGTTCACACCTCCACAAGTGAAGGCCCCTGTGAGTTGCCAGAACTATAAAGAATTTGTTTCTTTTTAATCTTTTTGGTTTTTGACTTTTACCTTTTTCAACTTCGGGAGAAGTCCACACTTAATGAAGAGAAGACTGCTCCAAAAGGCACACAATGTGCCACGTGGTGGCTGCACGGCTTTTGTATATCACTTTCCTTTTGGGCATGAACCACACATGTATTTTTGGCAGGGATTTTCTTCAAAGCCATTCTCATAAATTTGAGATTGCTTTCCCACTCAAGACGCCATCTATTTGTTTAGGAAGTTTGTGTTTTGTGGAATGATCTCTTTAGGAAAATTTTATCAGAATGCAGTGGGTGTCTTGTCTTTAGGGTGGAACTTTCAAGTCAGTTCCATCAATCTATATGAATGATCAATCAGATTTTTTCCAAGCTATGTTAGAATCTGATTTTTCTTATTGCAATCTTTGCTAAATATCCAAGCCATTAATAAAATATTTGGGACATAATGAGAAAATATTTTTGCAATCTGATCAAGATCTAAGATGAGATCATAGGATATTAGGTGTAGGCACTTGGGAGTTTCTACTTTTGGAATGTTGGTGGTGGTGTTCTCTTCTTCCAGTTAAAAATAGGGGTTGGTAGCATAAGTAAAAGGAGTTTTTTTAGTTAGAAAAAAGTTACTTCAAAAACCTTTTCGAAGCAGATAGATCTAGTAGGGAGTTTTTATGTTTTCAAAAGTAGAAATTTTTATAGAATACTGCTATTCTCTGGCATCTTATATTTTAACTCAAACTATCATCAGATTGGCATTCGACCTTTATTTTTTAGTTCATTTAATATTGAAGTTCAATCTATTTAGAAGAAATCTTTGAAACTGTGCATGTTAAGGCCTTTGCCAAATTTCTTCTTTATGTTTTCATTCATGATTAAAAACATTGTGTTAAGCTCATTTTAATAGTTCGGGTAGCTAATTTGTATGTTGTTAAGCTTCTATATTGAATGATAACTTTCAGAAATTGAATTATGTCTATTGAAGTTTTCCATTTTCTATAAAGGTTATAATTTTTTGTATTATGTCGTAAAGGGAGAAAGGGCTTCTATAATTTTCTAGACTTTTCTATTAACTTGTAGAGTTTTCTTATGTCTGATCAAACCTTAATGGGTGCTTCCCATGGGGAGATTTGAAAGACTACACTATGCTTTTAGTTAGCCTTTGTTGCTTGTTCTCTTCCCAACAATGAAGGGTCTGTGGCATTTTGTGTCAATTATATCATTCATAGGAAATAATTTGAGGTTTTCAATGTTGTAAAAGATTTGGAAAATCACCAATTTCATGTTTTATTCACATTTCTTTCTACCTTTTTCTCCCAACATAAAGAAGATTTGGATTTCTATAAAAATCCTAGAGGTTTTTTAGTGATGCACAAATTGGTCCCCCACTTGCTAAATTTCCTATAAGATTGTCAGAGAGGCTCAAGGTTTGTTGATCAACACTTATCCAAGAGGTTTGCACTACACACATTAAGGGTCAAGCCATTATCAAAAAGGTTTCTCTTTATCCTGATCTTATTAACAAGGGCTATTATCATGAAGACTTCATGTTGTTTTTGAACTTCCAAGGAAGGTAACTCCCTTTGGTGAAAAATAATGTCTATATTAACCATATTCATTCCTTGAACTAGGGATTCTAGTTCATTTGGATTTTATTAGGAGGAACCACAACTTGTTGTAAGGATGTTTGAAGAATACTATTGTAGTTAGGTGAGGCTTGAATAAGATTCCATAAGGATATCTTAGTAGGAGTATTCTTAAGTTTTTCAACAAGATCATGATCCTTTCCATTATGTGAAGGCAAGCGAGGAGCACTAGGAAAGATAGGTTGAGTTAATGGTAATGAAATGGGAGTGGTTTTTTGTTGTCTATTATTCCTTGTATTGTGTGTGTGAGCAATGGTATTGTAACTCGGTTGTTGTAAAACAATCTTACTATCAAGTTTCCTTGTAAAGTTCAAGATATCTCCTAGAGCTAATGGTTTCTTTTTAGGTAGTTCTAAGGACAAGCACAAGCTTGTTTCAACTTGAGGTTGGTGTGAGGGTGAATAAAGGATAAGTTGAGGTTTGATTAAGTTAAAATCTCTTTAAGCCTTAGTGGATGATCCTTGTGAGATGAAATCCTCAAGGACCTCATCTAACATGTCAAGGTCATCACTACTAAAGGGATTGAAGGGTATGCTAACTTGGAAAAAGAGATTTGAAATGGTCAAATGACTATGCTTTTTGTTAAAATTATGTGTTGTGCACCTTGCATAATGATTATAATGTTTAATTTATTATTATGTGTGTGGTGCACCTAGGGGTACCTAGATGGACATTCATCACTAGGAGTTATAATGTTGGGGCCTCTTTATGTTGTATGTAACTGTAGACATGGAAAATTAACATTCTGCATTTGATCAGGTTCATTCATCAACTGAACTAGATTTCACATTAGGTTTACCTTCATTCATTTAGCAGGTAATTTCATTAATCTCCATTTCCTAAGGTCATTTAAAATCAAATAAACATTATCATAAACCTCTTAATAAATCAAACATCCATTTAAATCAAATCCTAAATCATATTCCATCATTTTCTAATTCAAATAAATCAAATATCGAAGTCCTAAAAGTCAACTCACCTAATCATCATTAAACTAACATAATCATCATTTATTTAATCTAATCATGATTAAATACTAATCCCACCCACTTGCGTCCTCTAGATATCTCCACTTGCACAAATAAATCAATTTTATTGATTTATTAAAAGCCCTCATTTTCCCTCAACATGACAAGTCCAACATTGCATTTATTGTTGTTTTTCTTGTCCCCCTCTCAAAATTTATTGCGAAATTTGAATTAAAATTCTCCCTCTCATGGGCACTCTTCCCAAATCTTGCACAACCATTGGCCTATCATCATTTGACAAATGGCCTCTCCTCATTGGTGGATCTTTAGTCCCACATTCACCATCTTGGCCAATCTATCATCAAGAAAATCTATAAAAGAAGGCTTAATCCTCATTCATTGGATCCACAATTTTTATGCAAAGTTACTCTCTTGGTTTGAGAATAATCTTGTTTTTCATCTCCATTGCACTTCATCATTTTAGCTATTGATCAAGGGTTGGGAAAGGGTCACTAGCACATGTGACACCAATCCACTATGGAATAGGTAACTTGTTAAGTTTTTTCATGATGCTTTTAGTTTTATTTTACCCTTTGTTGCATTTTGAAGCATTTGTAAGTTATTTCATAGGGTCATTGTTGAGGAATTTGTGATTTACTAACCTTGTATGAAGTTTAGTTTTGCAGATTTCAAAAGTATGCACCACAGTAACATTGGGACGTAATTGTAAAATGTAATTATTTAATATTGGGGAATAATAAAATATAATAAAGTACCTAATATTAAATGTGGGGTCACATGATATTGTAAGTTCATGGTTTTGGACACATGGTTTATGTAATATCACTTGGTGGTTTTGTGGGAGCTTGTTTCTATAAAAGAAACCAGAAGGGTAGTTGTCTAGGGTTGGAGAGTTTGTTGCAGGTTAGCAAGTTGAGCTTGTGCATGTGAGGGTTTGAAGCATGGCATGGGATGTGTGGATTCATGCTTGTCACATGGAATGCATGGATAGCTTGTGCTTTAGAAGTGTTCATAGAGTCTTTCAAGATGTATTGTAATGGTTTTTCATTGTTGAATAATACATGGAGTGTGGTTGTTTTTGGAGGCTGGGTTTTTTCCCTCTTGAGGGTTTTCCTAGGGTATAGCTTGTGTCATCTTTCATGGGTATGTTGTCTATTCTCTTGCATGTTGATATTGAGTATTTATTTACATGTTTTTAGATTTGGGTTATGTGGAAATTGTCACTATATGGCTGCAATTTTTCCTTACAAGTGGTATCAAAACTTTGGTTGTGGATTGGATAACCCTAGGTTGCATGAGAAAATGATAGACAAGGGCTAGATATGAGGGTTTTGCAGGTGTTTTGTTGCAGATTTGAGGGTTTTGGGTTTGTTGGTATGATGGGTTATTTACAAATTTGGGGTGTGATAAATTTTGGAAAAATAGGGCTTCTTGGTTGTGCATTCAAATGGGGGTTTTGTGGGGGGAAAATTTACAAATGACCTCCTGGGACAAAATGGACCTCGTGGTTAGATTTGGGTTGGACGAGAGACAAATTTGATGTATAATTTTCCCTATTTTGGTTACTAGAAAAATTACAATCTTTTTTTGTAAAAAGCCTTATTTGTAGGTTGTACGGATGTCATTCTTCAAAAATTAAAAATTAAAAAAAAATGAAAAAAAATTATAATCATGTTGGCATTTTTATCCTACAAAAATGAAAAAAAAAATCAGAAATTAAAACAAGATTGAAATGGCTAAAAGAAATATTAAAAATCAAAGAATTTTTTCTATTGGGGTGGTATGAGGTCTACAAATGCCGTATCCTTTACTTTGTGTAGCCCTATCATGTCGGAGTATAGAGCCCGTACCTTTAACTACCAGTTTCTAATTCATGTTGGCCCTTTGAAATTAGGTTTTGAATTAAATAAAAGTTGAATGGTGTATAAGTTTTTAAAGAAAATCTTATGTATATAAAGTTGAAACTAAACCTAGTGGTTTAACCACCCCATTCATAAATCTTTTAAAAGGCTCTTGAAATATTAAATATTAAAAGAAAATATGCCACTTTAAAGTTCAAAATTTTTAATGGATTTAATTGCGAGGTGGGGTCCACAAAATTTTCCCTATAGTCAGATTGGAGTAGTTTTATTCCAAGAGGCATAACTTTCACTCAAGATGTCAGTATTTTGACTTCTTGGATTCGTTGGAAAGGTGACTCGGATCTCTAGACTGTGGTGTTATAAATATTTCCATATTTTGTAGTTTTAATAGAGTTTTTTGAGAGTTGATATTGGGTGCATATAGAGTCAAATTTTGGACTTTGAATAGTCGACGAAAAGCTTGTTCAGAGTACTACATAGTGTATCAAGTTTGGAGTTATTTTTTCATGCTTTATTTTCCTTTTTTCTCACCTAAGTTAATTATGGGTCTTTTTGACTATGGAGATATTATGAGCTTATGGATAATTGGATTTTCGTGATTTAATGTTGGATTCATTGTATGCTTATTTGTACATCTCAAATTATTCTCTCATTTGGCATGGTTATTAGTAAATGGTTGGATTTTTATGTTGCATTGTTGTATCTACAAGTTGTGCAATGTTGTAGGCAGTCTATACTTACATGTTGCATTTATGACTTGGACATGGGTTGTCTCTACCCATTGATATTTTAGTGTTGATGCATGTTTAGTTTTTGGTGGCCTGGTTTAGTCACTTGGTTTGTTGGTTTTGATGTCATGTTGAGGAGGTGAGATGGTATTACTAGGTACAATCATGCTATTTTAGTGTTGATGCATGTTCAATTTTGGTGGCTTTGTTTAGTCACTTGGTTTGCTGGTTTTTGATGTCATGACAAGCCTTAGTGGATGATCCTTGTGAGATGAAATCCTCAAGGACCTCATATAACATGTCAAGGTCATCACTACTAAAGGGATTGAAGGGTATGCTAACTTGGAAAAAGAGATATGACATGGTCAAATGACTATGCTTTTGTTAGAATTAGGTGTTGTGCACCTTTGCATAATGCTTATAATTTTTAATTTATTATTATGTGTGTGGTGCACCTAGGGGTACCTATATGGATGTGCATCACTAGGAGTTATAATGTTGGGGCCTCTTTATGTTGTATGTAACATTGGGACATAATTGTAAAATGTAATTATTTAATATTGGGGAATAATAAAATATAATAAAGTACCCAATATTAAATGTGGGGTCACATGATATTGTAAGTTCATGGTTTTGGACACATGGCTTATGTAATATCACTTGGTGGTTTTGTGGGAGCTTGTTTCTATAAAAGCAACCAGAAGGGTAGTTTTCTAGGGTTGGAGAGTTTGTTGCAGGTTAGCAGGTTAATCTTGTGCATGTGTGAGGGTCTGAAGCATGGCATGGGATATGTGGATTCATGTTTGGTCACATGGAATGTATGGATAGCTTGTGCTTCATAAGTGTTCATGGAGTCTTTGAAGATGTATTGTAATGGTTTTTCATTGTTGAATAATACATGGAGTGGTTTTTTTTAGAGGTTGGGTTTTTCCCTCTTGAGGGTTTTCCTAGGGTATATCTTGTGTCATCTTTCATGGGTATGTTGTCTATTCTCTTGCATGTTGATATTGAGTATTTATTTACATGTTTTTAGATTTGGTTATGTGGAAATTGTCACTATATGGCTGCAAGTTTTCCTTACAAGTGGTATCAGAGCTTTGGTTGTGGATTGGATAACCCTAGGTTGCATGATAAAATGAAAGACAATGGCAAGATATGAGGGTTTTGCAGGTGTTTTATTGCAAATTTGAGGGTTTTGGGTTTGTTGGTATGATGGGTTGTTTGCAAATTTGGGGTGTGATAAATTTTGGAAAAATAGGGTTTCTTGGTTGTGCATTCAAATGGGGGTTTTGTGGGGGGGAAATTTACAAATGACCTCCTAGGACTAAATGGACCTCGTGGTTGGATTTGTGTTGGCCGAGAGATGAATTTGATATATAATTTTCCCTATTTTGGTTACTAGAAAAATTACAATCTTTTTTTGTAAAAAGCCCAATTTGTAGGCTGTACGGAGGTCATTCTTTAGAAAATAAAAATTAAAAAATTAAAAAATTATGAAAAAAAAATTATAATCCTATTGTGATTTTTATCCTACAAAAATGAAAAAATCAAAAATTAAAACCTGATTGAAATGGCTAAAAGAAATATTAAAAATCAAATATTTTTTTTTTTATTGGGGTGGTACGAGGTCTGCAGACCTAGTATCCTCTACTCTATGTAGCCCTGTCATGTCAGAGTATGCAGCCCATACCTTTAATTGCCAGTTTCTAATTCATGTTGGCCCTTTGAAATTAGGTTTTGAATTAAATAAAAGTTGAATGGTGGATAAGTTTTTAAAGAAAATCTTATGTATATAAAGTTGAAACTAAACCTAGTGTTTTAACCACCCCCTTCATAAATCTTTTAAAAAGGTCTTGAAATATTAAATATTAAAAGAAAATCCACCACTTTAAAGTTTGAAAATTTAAATGGATTTAATTGCAGGGTGGGGTCCACCAAATTTTCCCTATAGTCAGATTGGAGTAGTTTTATTCTAAGAGGCATAACTTTCACTCACGATGTCAGTTTTTTGACTTCTTGGATTCGTTAGAAAGGTGACTCAGAGCTCTACAATGTGGTCTTATAAGTTTTTCCATATTTTGTAGTTTTGATAATTTTTTAGAGAGGTGATATTGGGTGCATACAAAGTCAATTTTGGACTTCGAATAGTCGACGGAAAGCTTGTTCAAAGCACTACATAGTGGATCAGGTTTGGAGTTATTTTTCCATGCTTTATTTTCTTTTTTTCTCACCTAAGCTAATTATGGGTCTTTTTGACTATGGAGATATTATGGGTATGTGCAAGATCATCATGGAAAAAATAGGTCCTTAAGTGGCAAAAAAATTAGAAAAATCAGATTTAGGCAACTTGACGTAAAAATTTGAATAAGTTATCTATATTATTTCAAAAATATGTAAGAATAGAATTTGTAGAAAATTGAATATAGTTTATAAACTACTAGGTTTGTTTAAAAAAAAGAAACTTATTTGGTGAAAAATTGAAATTTCAATGCAGTAGTACTTAAATTTTAGGGAAAAATAAGAAGTATGTGTTTGTCTGACCACCCTAACCACAATAAAATGATAATAGTTTTTTATAAGATTTTAGATATAAGTAGAGGACTCATGTCCTGATGTGATGAATATTTGTTTGTAATTTTTTTCCAACTAAATAATTAATTATGAATTTTTTATTACAACTTTTCAAAAATATAAAAAAAATCATATGTCTAACCACCTTAACTTGGTCAAAAATTCATGAAATTAATTTTTTCTTTTTTTAATCCTATAGTGAGTGAAGCATAGAATGTGACACATGTTTTGGATTCAAAAAATGTGATATTGTTTGAAAGCTATAGATGTTTTTCAATTAGTCTATCAATAAGGACTTTAGTCATAATTTGAATAGAAAATAAATAATAATTACTTATTAAAATCAAAGTAAAGTATAATTTATATTGGTGGAAAGCTAAGAATCTCCTTTAAAAAACCCTTTTCGTTTCATCAATTTTGGGTAAAAAAAGGTCATCAGCCACATACCCATCATATTACCACTTTTTGGCCCATCATAATCCTGTACATACCCTTATGAGCTTATGGATAATTAGATTTTGGTGATTTAATGTTGGATTCATTGTATGCTTAGTTGTACATCTCAGATTATTCTCTTATTTGACATGGTTATTAGTATATGGTTGGATTTGTATGTTGCATTGTTGTATCTACAAGTTGTGCAATGTTGTAGGCAGTCTATACTTACATGTTGCATTTATGACTTGGACATGGGTTGTCTCTACCATTGATATTTTAGTGTTGATGCATGTTTAGTTTTGGTGGCTTAGTTTAGTCACTTGGTTTGCTGGTTTTGATGTCATGTTGAGGAGGTGAGATGGTATTACCAGGTACAATCATAATATGAGACCTATATTGTTGACTATGATTATGCAGATATGTGGAAACGGTTGGGTTGAGCTGGTATATTTGGTGGTGATCATGGTGTCATGGATGTTTCTCGTGAATTAGAGAATTTGGCATATCATGATAGTTTATGCAACTGAATTGTTGGTGGTGTTTGATTGGATCTTAATTCAGGTTGTGGTGGCGTATCTTCTTTGTTTGGGGAGATTGGTATCACAATGTCATGGATAGCTTGGTTACACGGTTCGGTGGGAGCTTGTGATAGTGATGGATGGGTAGTGATGGATATGATGGTTTGGTAGTGTATCTTCTTGCTTTAGAGGATGGTTATCATGTTGTCATTGACAGCTTAGATTCACAGATATGGTGTGAGCTTATGACAACAATGTGGTGTTGTTGTGTGCATCATGATGCCGTGACATTGCTTAGTATCATGGTTCATTGGGATTGTTTGGAAATTATGTGGATACATTGTTGATTATGGATGGTTGTCTTCAGTAGGGATTGATTGGTGTAATCAACGAGCTGTTGGATTATGTGTGCTATAGTGAGAGTTCATTGACATCAGATGCTAGAGATGTTGAGGTATTGTTTATGACTTGCTAGTTTTTTGACAAGTGATCTTTGGTTGTATGATAGTTTTGTTATTATGTCATGGTATCCTCTTGATTACATGGACCTATGAGGAGAGTGTTCTTGGTTGAGTCATGATGACTTGGATATCCTGGAGGAGCATTCTCATTCAACACTCTTGGTCCACTTGGTGGTTCACTTGAGTACCAGTATTACCCATTTTTCTTTCAGGTGCATTATGTTTATGATTTGTCTTCTCATGGATATGGATCTTAATCCATGGGTATTTGGCTCTAGAGGGTTCATTTGAGGAGTGTTAGAATGTTTATCTCCTTGTACATGTTATGTTTAGGAGATGGTTTATTTTGCTGATTTCCTTGGATTGGGAATGGTTACATTGAATTTGATTTTCTTGTTTTGAAATGCTTACACCCATGCTTAGTTACATGATACATATGTTATGTTTGATCTTGGTGATTGGATGGTTGGATGTTGTTATGGATTTTGTTATGGGGTGTTGTGGAGGAGATCATAATTGACATAGTTGGCATTTAGAGATGTGTGTAGGAGGACATGCTACATGTATTTGGTTTGTAGGTTTTACATATCATTGTGGATGTTCCTTGGTACTACATTTTTACATATTCTATGTGATGTTAGTAGACTCAAGGTATGTCTTGATCACTTGTGATGGTGCCTTCTTTTTGAAATGTTAATGAAGTGATGCATTGTATGCACTCATTCTAGATTTTCATTCATCTAGACATTTCCCATGCAGTGGAAGCTCCCGGATGTGTATGTTACTCTTTGACAGGTTTGCACATGGAGTTTGTTATTGCGGTTTATGGGTGGATATGTGATGGCATGAGTTTACTATGTTATGCATACCTTGGAGGTATGGATAGTTGGACATGTATTCATTTGATGTGGGTGTCATTTTAGCTATGGTGATTCATTCTTGATAGCTATTGGTGCATATTCATTACCTTTTGGATTGAGTGTGTGTTTTGAGATATCAGTTTGAGGCATGTTTCTGCTTCTTTGTGATAGTTAGTGTGACATATCTTTGGATATGTTTGTATCTTAGTGCATTGGCATGGTGGAGGATGAGAGCATTCATGGATGAGATGGTGGTCACCTTGGTTCTTGTTACATGTATCTTGATGGAGTACATGGAGCACTTGGATTCAAAGATGGTACATGTTGCCTATGGAGTTTTTTATCTTAATGTTTGAGCTTACTTGTTACCCCATTATGTAATGTATACAACAAGTCAGAAAATGATAGAATTAGGTGTTGTAGACCTTGCATAATGCTTATAATGTTTAATTTATTATTATGTGTGTGGTGCAGCTAGCGGTACCTAGATGGATGTGAATCACTAGGAGTTATAATGCTAGGGCCTCTTTATGTTGTATGTAACATTGGGACATAATTGTAAAATTTAATTATTTAATATTGGTGAATAATAAAATATAATAAAGTACCCAATATTAAATGTGGGCTCGCATGATATTGTAAGTTCATGGTTTTGGGCACATGGTTTATGTAATACCACTTGGTGGTTTTGTGGGAGTTGTGCATGTTTTACACACATGCCTCATTCGGAACAGGGATCCTCTCTTCTTGTTGCCTTGCTGGGTAGTTTTGTGTCATTGCCTCATTTTATGTGCCCCTGATTTTGGCATCTAAAATGGTCAACGAGACTCATAGTATCATTTCAAGTCGACCATGTTTCACCTCATAAAATTTTCTAAGTCCTTCGGGTCCTCCGGGTCCACCCTATAGATTTCCTTGGTCATATTTCCTTGCTCGTTCAATTCGCTTTTTCCTTCATTTTTTACTTTGGAGACAAGTTTCCTATGAATTTGGAATGTTTTTGTGGTGCCTAAGTGAACTGTCAAGGTTTTGTTAGGTTTTGGGAGGTTGTGAAAATTTCATTCTGGGACCCGGATCCTCCATTGCCATTTTGAACTTTCGTCAACCCTCGGGGACCTAGCTCCTCTATGGCCATTTCTAGGACTCCATCCCTACATGGCTGTTTTCAATTTCTGTCAGCTCCAGGTGACCTGGCCTCCAGAACTTGGCTCCTCCATGGCTGTTTTTTGAACTCTGTCTCTCCTTGGCCATTTTGACCTTCTATCAGCCCTTGACAACCTGTCCTTTGGGACCTAACTCTTTCATGGCCATTTTCGGGACTCCATCCCTCCTTGGCCATTTTGACCTTCTGCTAGCCCTCGGTGGCTCGACTCCTTCGTGGCCATTTTTGGGACTTCATCCCTCCTGGGTCGTTTTGACCTTCTGTCAGCCCCTGGTGACTCAGCCCCCGCCGACCCAACCTCTGGAACCAAGCTCCTCTGTGGACATTTCTGGTACTTTGTTCATCCTTGGGCATTTTGACTTTCCGTCGGCCCCTGGTGACCTGGCCTCTAGGACATGGCCCCTCTATGGCCGTTTCTGAGACTCTGTCCCTCCTTGGCCATTTTGACCTTCTACCAGCCCTCAGTGACCCGACCTTCGAGACCTGGCCCCTCTGTGGCCTTTTTTGAGACTCTGTCCCATCATGGTTGTTTTAAACTTCTGTCGGCCCCTTACAACCCAACCTCTGGGACCCAGCCCCTTCGTGGCTATTTCTAGGACTTTCATTCCTGACCATGGTGTGCTCATTTCCATTTCAAAGGGCGGTGACCCTATGTCCTTCCCCTTCCAAGCTTCCACTTTTTTTTAAATGGGTCAAATCTTGAGGAATTTTTTCTTGGCACTATTTCTCCCCTCTTCCCATGTGCTAAAATTGAAAAATCTTGGTTTTGTCAAGTTTTGGGAGGTTCAAGAACTTCCTTTCCAATTTGTTGTCCCTCATTCACTGCCTGCCCCCCTTGGGCCCGCATTAATGTTTATGGTCCAAATGAGCTCAAATGACAAATATTATGACCTTTCGATGATGCAAGGATGGATCTAACAGGGAGTTTGTAGGATTTGAATAACATTTTCCTTGATTTGTGTATGAAAGCACTTATGACACTTCCTGTATGTAGGATTCAAAAAGCCTACCTTGAGTCCATCGAGGAGACCCATTGAGAAAGCTTAAACAAGGAATGCACATAGCTCCTGTCACATTTAATTTCATGTTTTCCACCCCCCTATTACCTACCAACATGGTCAACATTAGAAGAATGCCTGTTCCAAGGAAGTCAATGAAAAAAATGCAAGGGGGTGGCCTTGAAGAAGGCATGAGGGAGATGTCCTACTTTTCACGAGATGATGATGACCTATCCACTGAATCAGGGGAAACCAATCCATTGATGCTAGTCGTCGACGAGCCCATTTGATCCAATGAAGAACATTGCAAACACATCAAGTAAGAAGGTAGCTTTCAAGTAGTCTTGGCTACAGTCAAAAGGGCAATCAGCTAAATGACAAAACTGCTACAACCCTTGAGCACTAGGTTAAAAAATAGGGAAATGACAAAGATATATTTTAAATTACTAAATATTGTGGGGTAGGTGAAACCCTAATGTAATCGAATCTAAGCCACACAATGTAATTCAGTCCTATCCATTCATTCAGGCTTTGGAAAACTATAAATAGGGCTCTTCACCTCATTTGTAAAGAGGTTAGAGAGTTGTTGTAAAAAGAATTTGCAGCAATAAAAGACAACATTGCATGACTTTATGGATGTTCTCTTTGAGTTTGCTCATCTTGCATGCATGGTTCTACCTTCCATAGTAGTTTTAGTGGTAGATTCTTGAATGGAAGTGATAATGGAAATTGTTGTTATGGTATTTTATGAACTTTTAGCCCATACTTTTAGCACTTGTTGATGAAAAAATACTATCTAAAGTTAGCCTGGCCTTCTTGATTTCAATGCTACAACTTAGATCAATTTCATGTGCATAATGTGCATGTGCAATCTAAAAATTTATAGTCCTTAGAAGATTGCACTGGTTTTGGGTAACTGTAGGTTCCTTTTGGCCAAGAAAAACTCAGTTTAGGGAGTTTTTCTACTATAGAAGCCACCATGATCACTGTTCATTTGTAGTTTCAGATCCAAGAACCTTCTCTCTTCCCTGCCCCCCTTTTTACTTTTTTTAAATGAGTAACCTTAGGTAGGGTTCATTGCACATTGTAGAGCTAAATCCAATGATAAAATGGAGTTCAAGACTATTTTTTGAACCTACAACAAATGCACAACTTCCCCATCTTAGGAACTCCATTTCAAGACCCAATTTCCCATGCTTTGTAACTCATCCGTAAGTCTTCCTTGTGATTCCAGCAAAATCACATAAAATAGCTGAGATATTCCAAGCACTGACAAGACCTAACATTAGAGACCTTGGGATAGTGTTCTATAATTTGATTGTGGAAGATTGTCTTTCAGGAGAGGTGAACCATCTATGCATTACGTGTGTTGAGAAGTGCATAAAAAACACATCAACAGAACTGGCGCTAGAGAAGGGCATGACATTTTGAGGCTACAAAGTTGAAATTTGAAAAGAGAACTTTCAAAGAAGAAATCTGAGATAAAGAGATCTCTTTTAATGTTGAAACATAAAATCAAAAAATTCTGAAGGCAAAAGAAGCTGAGTCAAAATGGAGTAGCACACACAAATCAACACCACTCAGTTGCATGCATATTTGAACAAGAGACAAAAGAATTCATTGCAGCAATTCACGTTGGCAAATAGATGTTGGATCCACTGCACTCGTAGGCAAAATGAGTTGGGGTGTCTAACTTTCTTGAGCAGAGTTCAAAGAGTCTTGCAAGGAGAAATTCCCTTTTGGGAAATATACCTACCCTTGGCTCCCGAAGATCTAGAAGAGAATTTGACAACCATGAAAGCTAAGGCATTCAAGGAGCTAGTTCAAGAATGTTTGGGTAGCAAAGACAGACCAAAATTGGAGGAAATATTGATTTCTAGTTGGTCAAGATTTCACAATGCACCCCACTCTGAATTCACTTGCTCGTCATGCACGAAAATTATGGCTCAAGCTAAGGGTTGTTTGAACAAGTTGGAGCAGCCAACTGTTAAGGAGGATGAGTCACCCCATGAGGCCAAAGAGTTGTCAACATCTAGAGGAGAACACATTGAAGAGGAACCAAGGGATTTAACACAAACTAGTGTTGGGACAATGAATGTTGAAGCCTAAAATGAAAAGGAAGAAGTTGATTCCCATAGGACAGCTGAGAGTTATGATGAAAATACAGTCAGAAGGGAGTTGGAAAAATCTTTCCTATACTAGCAAAGAGTAGTCCCCCAGTCTAGAGGAAGAGCAATTGGTAGTTGATGATGAATCAATGAACTTTGCAGTAACATATGCTAGGATAGCCAACACAGATGCTGAAAATCAGCAAGAGGAATGGGATGACAACCTTGGAAAGAAACAAAATAATGATGAAGGAATAAGGTAAATGAGATTAAGAGACCTCCCCTTAATAAGCGATAGTGATCAAGGATATGAAAATACAAATTTGGAGGTGTGGGAACAACCACTCGACACAACTATCTACCATCAAACTTCTTTTTCAAGTGATGATGAGGACCTAGTAGCAAAAAGATATGACCAACTTGTCTCTATATTAGCAAAGGATTGGTCAGAGCTGAAATACCAAGTGGATTTGGAGGTACTACTACTACCAAATGGGTGCATACTTCGTGATTCATCACACTCTGAGTTTGTATGTGAGCTATGCAAAGAGGCTATTGAACAAGTTAGAGGGAAAGTGGAGGAGCCAAGTGCTCGACCTCCTCTACTTGTTTCCCATATCAAAGAAGAGAAAAATCCTGAATCAAGTGATGGCTTAGCTGAAGGTGGACCTCAAGAGGATGTTGGGGCCACAATACAAGGAAGGAAACACAATATCAAGTCTTTGAGTGATGAAGTAGATCAAGCAAAAATTCTTTCCACCAGTCATCAAGAAATTCTTCCTCTTGAAGAGCAGTTGTGCACTATGGACGATAGGATTTTTGGTGAGTCCTTCGAGGGATATTGCGTAGTGGATTTTGGTCCCCTTGATGAGGTGCCATCATTTGATGACTTCTTTCCATTAGGGGCTATATTGTGGAGGTACACCAACACTGAAGAAGAATACATTCTAGAAGACAGTAACGATGAAGGCATACCACTTGCCCCTCTCCTTGATGAAATACTAGAGCCTCCAGAGTGGGAGAGGGGTTCCTTCTTTGTCTACAATGATGGTGACCAAGAAGAAATTATTGAACACCATGAGGAAATGCATTCACAACAAAGAGAAGAAGACAAAAGAAGAGGTGTTGAGATGGCTACCAATGCAGATGAAGCACCTGACCAACTACAAAATGCAACTTGGAGTTCTTCCTCCATGATCATTGTTGATCCTCCTTCATATTCAGATGGCTACAATAGGATAGATTCATGCATGTCATCATCCCATGACATAGAACATCATGAAAGTAAGGTCGACACCTGGGAAAGGAGATGGCACAACATGCTTCCCCTTGAATACAACAATCAAGAAGAGGCTTGGGCAACAAAAACCCAGGTAGATGAGGTGTACTTCCTTGAAGAACAGCCAGTGGAGGTTGTGGATCCCACACGAAGATTAGAAGGGTTGTTTTCTGCACCATTCTACCAGTCTTATGCAAGCTTAATGTCCAAAGTGCTACACACTCCACTATGCCCACCTAAGGCTACCACCAATGCACCTATCGACAATGCAGTGCTTGCTCTCAATTGTCAAAGGCTGCCACCTCTGCATGATGAAATCCACGTTCTATCCTTCCTTGCCCTTGTAAATTTCCATAGCTACATTTATCATTTTGTAATGGGAGTGAGGGATGGAAAACATGTTTATGGATTAACCATGGGTTCAACAAATCACCTCAATTGCTAATTTTACATGATGATGTGATTAAGTTTGAATGCTGCAATGTTGAACTTCTTTTTCTTGAGTATAAAGATAAATATGCATGGTTAAAAACTATAACAATTGCCCATTTGCTTGTGCATGCACTGCAAAATCTAATGAATGCTAATGTCAGCTTGCCCTTCTTGAACATAATGCTGTGTAAATATCTTTGTACATAGCCCGTTTTGAGTAGTGTAGGTTTCCTATATATACTTTGCTTTCGTACTTTCCTTAGGTTAGTTGGTTTGTTGTTGGTTGCTTTCTTTAGAGTAGTTTCTTCATTGTTTTCTTTCAATGTCTTGCTTTGGTTAGTGTAGGTTTTTTCTTTCGCTTTGCTTCGATTATACTACTGCTTTACTCGGGGTCCCTCTACTTTTGGCTAGGCACATCTGTGTGCACAACAACCATACTTATCACTTGGGGTTGTTCAATGTATTTCTTCATCAAACTCTAATCAAGTTTTCAGAGTGGATAGTGAAGGTCTTATGTTAGTGTCAAGTGGTCTAGGTGTTTGATTCAAAGAGGATAAGTTATTGGTTGGTCTGATTCTGATTTATTCTAGAATCTTATATCTCTCACATCTTAAGAATTTGATAGTTGCTATTGGTCCTTTGTGAAGTCTAGTTAAGTGAAAAATCTAAAATTTTGCTTCAATGCGATTGTGATTCTCAGTCTTGAGCACGAGCTTCAATGCTTGTGGGTTGAAATAAAAGGAATTGGAAATTGAAAATCAAAAGAAAAGAAACAAAATAAAGAAATAAAAATATTGAAAATAAAAAGAAAATAAATTCAACCTTTTAGGGGTATCTGAGCAACTCTGCCAGGGCTATGGATGCCTGGCTGGTTTATGAGAAATGTTCAGGAAAATCACAGCGATAACCTCATAGCAATGGGTGCCTGACTGGGAGAGAGGCAATGTCCTAGATGATTTTGGAGTTACAATAAACTACATAGCTTAACTTGATGGAGCTTGGGTTCGTGTAGCGACTAAAGGATGGGAATTAATGCAACTACACACATTTGGATTTTCAGCATACTAAGGTTGGGTTGGCTAGTGGTTTTGATCCTTTGGTTGAGTGTCTGATTTGTTATCCCTAGCATGAAGGTTGGAACTAGATATTTTTAGTTCGTGATTCTAGTTTTTCATCAAAATGCTCTTGAGCATTTCCCTAGCGAGTCGCCATTTATTGTGCATTTTTTTCATACACACCCCGTTCAGAATGAGGACCCTCTCTTCCTATTGCCTTGTTAGGTCATTTTGAGTCATTGAATCATTTTGCATGCCCCTCGATTTTGGCATCTAAAATGGTTAGTGAGCCTCATAGTATCATTTCAATTCAACCATGTTTCACACCATAAAATTTTCTAAGTCCTTCGAATCCTCCAGATCTGCCCTACTGGATTTCCTTGGTCGGATTTCCCTGCTCGCTTGATTCACTTTTTCCTTCATTTTTGACTTTGGGGACAAGTTTCTTATGGATTTAGGATTTTTTGTTGGTGCCTAAGTGAATTGCCAATGTTTCATTAGGTTTTGGGAAGTTGCAAAAATTTCATTCCAGGACCTGGTCCTCCGTGGCCATTTCTGGGACTCTGCCTCTCCGTGGTCATTTTGAACTTCTTCCAGCCCTCAGTGACCCAGCCTCTGAGACCTGGCTCCTCCATGTCTATTTTGAACTTTTACCAGCCCAAGACTACCCGGTCTCTGGGACCTGGCTCCTCCATGGTCATTTCTGGGACTTCGTCCCTCCATGGACATTTTGACATTCTGCCAGCCCCCGACGACCCAGCCTCGAGGACCCGGCTCCTCTGTGGCCATTTCTAGGACTTTGTACCTCCTTGGCTATTTTTCCCTTCTACCGACCCCTGGCGCCCTGACCTCTAGGACTTGGCTCCTCTGTGGTTGTTTCCAAGACTTTGTCCCTCCTTGGTCGTTTTGACCTTCCACTGACCCCTGGTGACCTAGCCTCTGGGACTCAAATCCTACATGGCCATTTCTAGGACTCTGTCCCTCCTTGACCGTTTTGAACTTCCGCCGGCCCCTGGTGACCCAACCTTTGGGACCTAGCTCCTCCATGGCTGTTTCTAAGACTTTGTCTTGCCTTGGCCATTTTGACCTTTCCTCAGCCCCCAATGACCTGGCCTCCAGGACTTGACTCCTCCATGGCCGTTTCCAGAACTTTTTCCTTCGTTGGCCATTTTGACCTTCTACCGGCCCCCAATGACCCGACCTCTGGGACCCGGCCCCTTCATGGCTATTTCCAGGACTCCATCCCTCCTTGGTCCTTTTGACCTTCCCCCAACAACCCAGCCTTCAAGACTTGGCCCCTCCGTGGCCGTTCCCATGACATTCCTTCTGAGTTTTCGTGTGCTCATTGCCATTTCAAAGGGAGGTGACCCTCCATCCTTCCCTTTCCAAGCTTCTATTTTTTTTACATGGGTCATATTTTGAGGAAGTTTCTCTTGGCACTCTTTCTTCCCCTTTTCCTATGTGCTATAATTGAAAAATCTTGGTTTTTTCAAGTTTTGTGAGGTCTGGGAACTTCTCTTTCAATTTGCTTTCCCCCATTCACTACCTTCCCCCCTTGGGCCTGCATTAATGTTTATGGTCCAAATGAGCTCCAATGACAAATATTATGATCTTTCAATGATGCATAGATGGATCTAACAGGGAGTTTGCAAGATTTGACGAACATTTTCCTTGATTTTTGTATGAAAGCACTTACGACACTACATATATGTAGGATTCAAGAAGCCTATAGTGGGTCCATCAGGGAGACCCATTGAGAAAGTTGAACAAGGAATGTGCATAGCTTTTGTCACCATTCATTTCATGTTCGCCTCTCCCCCTGGAAACTACCAACAGGGTCGGCATTAGAAGAAGGCCTATGACAAGGAATTCTATGACAAAAATGCAAGGGGGTGGCCTTGAAGAAGGCATGAGGGAGCTATCCTACTTTTCACCTAATGATGAAGAACTGTCCCTCCAATAAGGGGCAACCAATCCATTGATGTTAGTCATCGACGAGCTCATTTGATCCAATGAAGAACACTACAAACACATCAAGTAAGAAGGTAGCTTTCAGGTAGTTTTACCTATAGTGAAAAGGGAAATAAGCTAATGACAAAACTGCTACAACACCTAAACACTAGGTGATAAAATAGGGAAAAGGCAAAGATGTATTTTAAATTATTGAATATTGTGGGGTAGGTGAAACCCTAATGTAATCTAATCTAAGGCACACAATGTAATTCAATCCTAGCCATTCATTCGGGCTTTGGAAAACTATAAATAGGGCTCTTCCCCTCATTTGTAAAGAGGTTGGAGAGTTATTGTAAAAAGAATTTGCAGTAATAGAAAACAACATTGCATGATTTTATGGATGTTATCTTTGAGTTTTCTTGTCTTGCATGCATGGTTCTACCTTCCATAGTAGTTTTAGTTGTAGATTTTTGAATGGAAGTGATAATGGAAATTGCTATTATGGTATTTGTGAATTTAAGTGATCCAAACATGCAAAAGTAAACCTTAAATGCAATGTTCACTAATGCAAGATTAAAGAACCCTAAATGAAATGCAACTAATTCAACCTAACACAAACCTAGTGCAAAACTCAAAACTAGGATTAAAGGACTCCAATTTTTACAATTTTGTTGTACTATGGTAGGTTCACCAAAATGAAACATAGAGAAAGGGGTAGGGTTAGGGTTTCCCAAAGTGGAAATGTGTATCCAAAAGTGGAAAATAGATGCTACCTCTCTCTAATTTCATTAGAAATGAGATCTCCACAAAGAATTGACTGACAACGCTTAGGTGAATCAACTATTTGCAAGAATCTTTAGATTTCCTTTTTCTGTTAGGATGAAGGTCAAGGTCAAACAACACTTTGGGGAGAAAAACTAAAAAATAGTAAATCAACTCCAAAATCCAATATATCGCTTGGATTTACTAGATTAAGCATAAAACTAAGAGAAACAACAAATTTTCTAGAAATTTTGGGAGATAAATGTTGTGGACTTGTGATAAAATGGTGTTTCTGCAAGCTTGATAAGGTCTCATTTGCCCAAGGGTGAATGGGCCCAAGTGCCCTATTATGGAAATTTTTGAATGTAAGCTCTGAGCTTGAAACCTTCACTTCTTCCTTCTAAATATAAACCTTCACTCTTGGATCTGATCTTGTGATGAATCTACAAAACAAGATTGTTGTTTATTTGTGGAATGGGGTTTGACTCGATCAAACCCCAAGTTTGGTAGTTAAACCTTGATGAAAATTTACAGATCTTAAACATAAAATGTGTGTGCAAGCCCTAATCCTAAGTGTGTCTAAGATGAATAAAGCTTAAAATGAAAAGAAACCTTATTCAAGTGTGTTAGAATAGGATCCCTAAATGAATATGAACAATGATGACCTACTCTGGGAGATCTCAAATCACCCTAATAATTCAAAAAATTGAATATACCTTCCTTTAGGAAGAAATTAGAATGATAATAGAAGATGGAACCACTTAGGAAACAAGTCATTAGGCTTGGTTCAATGTCTTGGTGCATCTCCCAAAACCTAGAATCTGTCATGATCCTCCACAGGCATCTATCATCACTCTTTGACAATGTTTAATCTTGTTGACAAAACAAGCTTGAAGACCTACAAAAACAAATAGACTATTGTTCTAAGACTTCACTTTTAAATGCTTGATTAACTTCTCCTTGCTTTTGAATATGAATACTTGTGATCTCATGTGAATTTCTTTTCCTTGCTAGTGTAAAATGAATATAAAACTTAGTTTTATATGCTTCCATTCTAATTTTCCAATTATTAAATCCTAAAAGCCAACACTCAGAATTTGAATTTAAGACCTTAAAATGATGCCAAAAAAATGTCTTAAGTTGAGTTTTATACATCTAAAGATGACCCATTCACCCATGGGAAAAAGGTTCCTGACCTAAAACTTTAGGACCTAAAAAATGTCTAAGCATTAATTTAATTAATAGCATTTATTCAATATGGGTTATAATATTGAGAAATAAATAAAATAGGAATTAGGATGTATAATAATGGGTATTAGGGGCCCATTAATGAGGTTTTAAAATGCATAAATGTAAGGTCACTAAAATAGGTCCAAATTAAGTGTGAAATTATACTTTCTCTTAGAAAGGAGTACAATTTTCTACATGAAAAGAACATTTGTTGTCATCCTTGATTTGGTACCAATTGATGTCAGGACATGGGTTGAAGATTTCCTTGATTTTGTAACAATGGATTGTAGGATATTGTTTGATGTTGTGATGTGTATTGAATACCTTTGTTTTGAGATCCTAAATAGAGCAATACTTGAGGACCTTGCGGTTGTTGAGGTATATTTTTAGAGTTCCTTGAGGTGGTTTAGCACTGTGATACATGTTGTGACCCTTGAGGTGGTTGGATTTGAATTTGAGGACCTTGTGGTTGTTGAGGTATGTTTTGAACACTTTGTGATTGTTGGTTTTTACTTTGAAGACCTTGTGAAGCTTGATACCCTTATGGTTGTTGTGATATGAGTTGTGAACCTTAGGATTGTGGACCTTGTATACTAGGAATAGCAAGGAATATGGGTGGAACATTGGCATTAGCATTTGGTATACCCACATTTGTATAATTTCCTAGACTTTGGTGCTTTCCATGTTGACCCATAATATTAAATGAATCCACCCTAGTGATTATGGGTTAGCTTGGTACATGTAATGAAGATGTTTGTGGAATAGATTGAATGATGTTATTTACCAAAGGTGCATTTTGAGAACATTGACCCATTTTTTGACAAGGTTGACCCAAGGATGCAACATTTGACAAGGGTTGTTCCCTAAGTGTGTCTATATCAAAAGTAGAGGAAAGTTTTGTTCCTTGTTGTGCAAGTGTGAGCATATATTGAGTAGGATTTTAGCTTAACATTGTGTTTATGAGTTGATGAACCCTAGGTTATTGTTGCATTTTAAGTAACTCTCTTATGGTAACTTCATGGGGTTTTCCCACAATATCATCTATTTAAAAACTTGTTTGATATGATGAGTGAAATGGTGTCAGGTTTTTTGGTGGAGTGGAAAATCCTCTAGGATTAAAATCAAGTATCCCAAAGGTAGGTTCACTAGAAATTTTTATGATGGGTATCTTTGAACCACTAGGGTTTAACTCCTTATTTTTCTTATGTTGTGCCCTTGTTGTAACCATAAAACATGTATAAAACTTAGGAGTTGTGTGTTGTGAATAAAATTGTTTGAATTCTTTAGTTGATTAAAATCTATTTAACAAACACCCCCTAATAGGTTTTGGAACAATGATGTATGATGTTGTGAAGAGATGAATGACATGAAACTTTCAATTTTTTACCATAACCTAGACTCAAGTTTGATTGATGTGTTTTGATCATGATTTTTATGAAGTTTAAACCTTGAGAGTAGACTTGTGACTTCAAGGTAAAATTGTCCAAAAATAATGTGCACTAATTCAACTAAATGTCTAGAAACATATTGTTTGTAAACATAGAGTTAATGTAGTTGATGTTTGAAAACTTAGTCTAAGGAGTTTGCTGCCAAATTTTTCAAGTTGTTATGTGAAGTTATATGTTGTAATGTTGATGTTGATCCATTTTAAAAACTTAAGATATATATTTGATAAGACCAAGTGATTTTGATAAAAAGAAATCTCTTCTATGATGTGTTAATGGTTGATACTTAAGAATTGATTTGATAAAAATAATGAGCATAAAATTTATTGTTGTATGTTTTGAATCAAGTAACACAAGTGAATTTTGACTATGGGTCAAGAATGAATAAATAATTCATTTATCATTCATTTTAGTATGTAGGATACAAATAAGATCTGGATGCATAACTACCTAAACATAACTGCTTGAACAATTGATGACAGTTTGTATAAGCAATTACACAATTCAGAAACTTTCCTACCGCCCACCATACAATGTAATATGCTAATATTTTCCAACATTCCCCCCATTAATGTATTGTTCCTATAAATGTATCCCATAAAATATTTAATTCACTTTATTAAGGGACCCCCATTAAGGCTTATATACCAAAACTTGTTGATTACAATATATATATATACATCTTTGTGAAGATCAACCTTGAAAAAAAAAATTCTAAATCAAATGAAGCTCCATCAAGCTATCTCATGACCCTTGGAAAGGTGTATCCCCTAGTTAAATTCCTGAGTTCTTCCTCCCATGAACTCCTAAATCACAAATTCCTAAATTATTTGACAACAATCCATATTGAGCTCTCCAAACACATGGCTCTATCAAGTTATCTGATGACCCTCAAAAGGGTATAATTCTTGATCATAGCCTTGAGTGCTCACAAGAAAACCATCCTTACTGAGATCTACACCAAAAAACTTACCTATCTCCAAAAATCAAACTTCACAATATATGTATTCTTAAAATCTTCCAGCAACAACAAGGAAAAGCCAAAAACTTAAAGACAAAAATGCTTCTCATGAAAAGCATCAACTCAAAGTGAGAAGCTATGAGATGAGAGAAATTCCTCCATCCTTCAGTTCCACTAGCCTCCAATAGATCCTATTAGTTCTTTTTCTCCAAAAAATAGCACCAAAAGAAGTATTGCAACCTTTGATGGAGGAGTAATAGATATAATAGACTCTTAACCAATCACTCCATTGATAAACTCATACTTCAAAGCTTCCACTAGAGACATGTAATTATCACCATTAATATCCTTACCTACCATAGGTATACACTCTTCAAAATCCAAGTCAAGACAAATAATATGTATGGCCATGATAAAAAAAACTGACTAACCAATGTGAATGTCTAAATTACAAATCACCAGTCACTCAAAATCTCCATAACATGACATTAACCAAGATTAACAGAATGGAAAACAATCATATTCAACCATTTGCATACATAAAATTACTCAACATGAGATGATGCAGCTAAAATCTATGATCTCATATTCTCAATGACTCTACTAATAACTATGAATGAACTTCTGTTGCATTTCAAATATTTCTAGATAGAAAAATAGATCACTCTTCGATCCACACACAACAAGTGCCTTAAATTTCTGTCAAAATCCCAATTCAAATCTTAACTTTCTCCATGCATCTTAGGAGGCGAGTGAACAAGAAAATACAAACACTAAAGTACAATGGCTTTCCCTTAACAAACTTTAGCAACCTCCAAAATAGAATTGTTTTGTTACTCCAAAGACCTCCTTTCCTCTCTAGTTTGAATGCCTTAAACAATAGATTTTAGGCATAGAAGTTAAACAAAACAAAACTTTGGTTTCCTTTTCAAATTCAATGGAAATGCTACACGAAAATGAAAAAGGATCAATGCTTCATCAATTTCATCTTTCTTCTTTATTGCATAAGTATTTAAAGATCCATAGGAAAAATTGATGAACTCATCTACAAGATATTCAACAATTGTTTTAATATTTTGGAATGCACCTTTCTGAAAACTGATAGTAATAAGATAGACTACTTGATTACCTTTTTCAATGATTGATAGATTGCATAAATATTCCACAATGAAAGTTGTAATTGAAGAACTCGAGATTTTTTGCAATGATGGAACACTACCACCTTGTCTCGTGATCAAAGTATTAAGTATCTCTCCATACCTTAATCCTTGATTGTTTAGCCAAAATAATTTTCAATTCCTTTGTATGGCTCAGAGAGTCGATTAGACTTCAACAATTCCTCCTAATTCTGGATTAACAACTTGACACCTTCTATGAGAGCAACCATAATTTTGGAAACATTAACAAAAACATCTTCTATCAAAGAATCAATTATGAAACCTTTCACACCTTTCTCAAAAAAACTTATGTGGGCTTGATCTTTGTCTCCCACTAAACAAAAGTACTAATTTTCCAAAATTTTGTACTCTTATCCCATATTCTTTCATATATAGAGGCAAGGCAGTGAAGCCAAAACCATGTCATTTACTGTGAAACGTTCTTTCACCATATGTGAAGAATTTATAACCAAAACTCAGTGATAACCAGGTTGGAGCTATAATCGGCCCATAGCTCTCTATTGCTTCTCTACAGATTCTCCTTCACACATCCTTTCCTAGCACTTCCAAGCATCACACCCAGGATTTTTCATGAAACATAGGATCTTCAAATGTCCAATAATGATCGGTATTTTAAAAACATAAAATATAGTCCAGACATAGCTCTAATATCATATGTGGGTCAAGAATACATAAAACATTGATTGATCATTTGTTTCAATATGTAGGATACAAATAAGATGCAGATGCATAACTACCTAAATGTAACTGACTGAATAGTTGATGACAATTGGTATAAGAAGTTACATAGTTTAGAAACCTACCTGCCACCTACCATCGAATGTATACGCTAATACTTTCCAACATTGATAAGATGAAGATGTTGAAAAATATGAACATTGTGATGCTTGATGAGTGTTATAAGTGAGCCACAATTGGTTTTGTCGCAGTATAATTTTTTTTGCAAATGTAGATGTTTTGGAACCAGAATACAACCAGTTTTATTTAAAAATTGTTTATTGTTTGATCAAATTATACAAAAGCACTGAACTATCAAGCAAAAGAATTGCATTGTTCTACAAAAGTGTCAGTATTTTGTAGAAGTGTTGATGTTCAAACAAAAGTGTCAGACTACTAAAAAAAAAGTGTCATTGTTCAAAAAAAAAATTCATGGAAAATGCATCGATATGTGCAAAAATGTTGATGTTCAAATAGAAGCATCATTTTAATAAAAATGGAAGCACAATGGCCAACTAGTCTTAAGCTTCTAAATACAATGTCTCATAGTGACTCGGTGAATAGCCATGGTATAATGTCAGATGTGAGACACTAAAGCCTCTATTCAACCCTAATGTGGTCTATACACCCACATTTGAATTGAAACATGTGGTATACATGAAAGGATAGTGCTACTAACTTTTTCCTTTGCACTTTTTATATAGACTACCTGAACATGTGTTGGAGGTTGTCCAATGAAATCATTGAAATGTTAACTAAGAACTCATTAAAAGCAAAAAATATCATGAAATTGATGAAGGGGTACTCTCGGCTCTGATATCACTTGATGAAGGGTTCTCCTCTTGCAAGCCAAAACTCACACACACAGCACATAGGTTTGCACAACAAAATGCAAGAGCAACCAAATATTTTCTTTTGTTACTAAAATGACATTACAATCTTAGTACATGGGCTATCTCATTACATCATTTGCAAATCTGCAAATCTGATCTAAAATCTACTCTAGGCTCTCATGGCCTTACATCCTTTTATCGACTATTGAATGAACTCCTCATGATCTCATGCTGAAACATGTTTTTCTACCTGATATCAAAATATCGAAGGGACATGTATTCTCATTAGGCCAAAGTATCGCCACTACCCCAATACACCTTATTGCTCTGTCAAAGGGAATTCAAATGTCATCTCGTTGACAAGTGAACCTCCTTCCAAAGTGACTTCCTTGCACCTATTTACTACTATTTGTTAAGGTTTAGAAAAATTGGAGCAGTAGACATTAACAATTATATGTAGATTTAATAACCCAGAAATAACAATGAAGAATGACACAAAAGAGATCAACACAAAAATTTAACGTGGTTCACCCAATATGGGCTACATCCACATAAACTCGACCACCCAATGAGTTTATTATCCAATGCAAAGTAGATTACAATCTCTTGAATTAGACACACTGCAACTTACATCCCAATTGCTCATAACAAGCTTTTTGGAAGCTTCCAGAATTTTTCATTTGATGTGTCAATAGGAAAACCTTGATGTGTTAACAAGGAAATAATTTTTTGGGGGCTACACCCTGAAACCCTTGTTGTTGAGGGTTACCACCCCCAAACCCTTGCTTGGGGCCTAGCCTAGCCTCAATCCCCAATGGGGATACATTACGAGTGTACAATATTTTCATGATCAGCTGCCACATATCAACAATATCCCACTTGGAGACTAATCAGGCTCCACACCAAACAATCTACCACTTGAATATTGATCCTGGATGACACCACTATACTTGGAGCTCCCAGTGGATCATAGGTCTGACTGGTTTCTTAATTCCACCATTATTAGTTGTGAAGGCCAATGGAAAATAATAAGGAAATCCAGTTACTAACATGTAACTACCTTTGTGAACATATTTGTAGGATTCTTAGTTGTGTGAATTTTCTCTAGCTTTAACTATCCATCTTCCAAAACTAACTAGATGAAATGGTATCTGAGCTGTATATGCTTAGTTTTTTAATGCAAAGCTGAATTCTTAACAAGATGAATGACACTCTAGCTATCAATGTACAAAGGGATATCTTCTTTTCATTGTCCCAATTCCTCTAGAAAATGTTGTAACCAAATCATCTCCTTACTAGCTTCCGTAGCAACAACATACTCAGCTTCAGTGGTTGTAAGTACAACAACCTTTTTCAGCCTTGAAATTCAACTTATTGCAGTACCTCCTATAGTAAAAACGTAGTACTCCTCTTGCTATCAATATCACTTGCCAGATCAGAGTCAACATATCTTTTTAAAGCAAAATTTTTTCCTCCAAAACATAGTTTATTTGAAGTAGTACCTCTCAAATATTGGAGAATATAGTTTACCGCATTCCAATGTTCCATTCCTGAATTGTTAATAGACCTGCTCACAACTCCCACTGCATGTGCAATATCTGGCCTTGTGCATACCATTGCATACATCAAGCTACTAACTACTAATGTATATGGTATGTTAGACATTTTTTCTTCCTCCTCTTGTGTCTTTGGACACATCTCCTTTGTCAACTTAAAATGACTAGGGAAAGGTGTACTAACTGCTTTTTCATTCTACATGTTAAACCTTTTCAACACCTTCTCTACATACTCACTTTGAGACAAAAATAATTTTCTATTTATCCTGTCCTGTGTGAACCTCATACCAAGGATTTGTTTTGTAGTACACAAATCCTTCATAGCAAATGAATTTGATAATTTCTGCTTAATTTCATTAATATGTTTCATGTTAGACCTAACAACAAGCATGTCATCAACATAAATCAACAAGATAATATAGCTGCCATTATCCAATTTCTTAAAATAAACACAATAATTAGAATGACATCTTTTGTAACCGTGTTCATCCATAAAACTATCAAACTTCAAATATCATTGTCAAGGTGCTTGCTTCAAGCCATACAAACTCTTCTTTAGCCCACACAGTAATTTCCTCCTTACCCTTGACTTCATATCCCTATTGTTGCTACATGTATATTTCCTCTTCCAAATCCCCATGGAGAAATGTTTTTTTCACATCTAGCTATTCAAGATGGAAGTCTTTTGCAGCCACAAGACTTAAAATAGTTCTAATAGAATTCATCTTTACAACCAAAGAAAACATTTCATCAAAACCTATACCTTTTTTCTATGCAAAACCTTTTACCATGAGTTTGGCCTTATATTTTCTCTTGCCTCCATCTTCTTCCTTCAACCTCTAAACCCATTTATTTGGCAATGCTCTTTTATCTGCAGGCAATTAGACTAAGTCCCAAGTCTGATTTTGTAGCAAGGAATCCATTTCCTCTTTTATTCCTAGCTCCCACTGCTTTTTGGTATCTACTTGCATTGCTTCTTCATAACCTTCAGGTTCACCAGAATTAGTTAATAATATAGAATATAATGAGGGAGAAAATCTTTTAGCACTTTGAACTCTTAAAAGAAATTGTCAGTTCAATGTAGCTTGAATTGATTTGACGTATTTTGGTGTAAAAGATGACCATACCTAGCGTAAAAATACCCATCCAAACATGCTGGAATAGTCCATTTGGTCATAAAAGTTGCAGAATGAAAGTTGCACTACTTTGCAACTTTACACTGCTTGCATCTAACAAATTTTTTCCTCAACTGAAAACTTGTCACCATGGGAAAATACCTCAAAGATAGAAAAATAAAGAGAGTTTATTGTAGAGTGTCCCACCATGATCTTGTAGCCTAAAAAAAAGAGTTTTTAGGCATTATGGTTTCTGAGTAATAGTCTGTGAAGGATTGTTGCCCTTCTGCAATTTGTACTCTTAAGGGATTTCGTTGATTGAATGTAGCTCAGGCTATTTCGGCCTATTTGGGTGTGAAAGGGGACCATACATAACCTAAAAATACCCATCCAGATGTAAAGAAACAATTTATTTAGTCATACAAGTTGTAGAACAAGATTTATTTATGCCCTTACAAGTAGTTTTAGCCTCCAACTGAACTCCAATGTTGCTTTTCATGTGAAAAATAGCCATGAGACCATAGCTTGTTGCTTTATTTTTAATGGAAACTGGTGGGAAGTAGAGTTAAATTCTTTAGAAACTTGGTTTGAAGTAATTCCATTCATTTTTGTGCATTTAAGATTCATTTTACTATAGGTCAGTCTGTGAGCCCTATCCCAAGGGTTTGAATGCATTTAAAATGGACTTTTAAGCCTTCCACCCATTGCATGATGCTATAACTTGGTGGATAGGATTAATTAGGATAGATAAACATGTTTTCATTGTTTTTTGTGTAGGGGAGGTCAAAATTATGATTTTTGGTGATGCCCTAGATGGCATTTGGGGTGTTTTTGCATGAAAAAGTGAGGTTAGAGAGGGTAAAAGTGGGAATTGTTTAAGGGAAAACACTTTTTTTATTCTTTTAAGCTTGTGTGGGGTTATTCAAAGGTGTTGGAGTTTTTGGTAAAGTTTTGGGAAGTCTGCAAGTAGGTTTTTCAATAAAACCTTGCCAAATTTGAGCAAATTGAGGGTTTTGTGGAATAGGGTCTTAGAGGGAAAGTTCCTGAGGATAAATGGGAAAATTTGAAGTTTTTTCATCTTTTGAGTGTTTCCCCAACAAGTTTTAGGGTCTGTGAAATATTCTAAGCGTGGTTGCTTTGGAAATTTGGCCTATTTGGCTAGGTTGAGCAACGTAGTTTGCATGATTTGTGAAAGTTGTTCAAAAGGAGTCCTATGTGAGTTGGAAGTATATTGAAGGGGACTAAAATGGGTGTCTAGAATGATGATTATTTGTAGGAGTTATTAAAGAGATCTAAGAGTTAAGTAGAGAAAGGTGTTTAGGAATCCCTTATATTGCGAAAGTGAGTGGTTTGCCATCCTTGGTTACATCAACTAACCATCAACTAGTCCTTTGTTTCCAAGGTGCTCCTACACCATTTTCCAAGCATCCATATAGCTTGTTTTAAAGCACCTATTTTAGGCTTTTAGCCATAGCAGCAAGGTAGTGAACAGTTTGATAAAATTCTTTGGTAGATGTAAAAAAGATGTGGTAGCATATACAAGGCAGTGAACTATTTGAAAAAATGCCTTTAAAAAAGGTAGTATCATGGTGATGGAATTCCATGACAATCTATAGAAATTTTCTTTTCATGGAATTCCATCACCATGAGACCACATTTCTTTGAGGCATTTTCTTTAAATAGTTTATTGCCTTGTCGATATTATTTCTTACTATTATGCTTTGTTAGATTCTTTCCAAGAATCCATAGCTTGTTCAAAAACATTTATTTTAGGTTTTTAGCCATGGCAACAAGGCAATTAAATGTTTGATAGAATGCTTTAATAGACATGTATGAAAAATGTTGTAACATAGACAAGGTAATGAGCTTTTTGAAAAAATTCCTTAGTGAAATGAGGTCTCATGGTGATGGAATGCCATGAAAATAAACAAGGCAGTCAACTGTTTAAAAAAGTACCTCAAAGAAATGAGGTCTCATGGTGATGAAATTCCATGAGACTCAAAATTGTTTTTGGTTGTCATGGAATTCCATCACCATGAGACCTCATTTCTTTGAGGAATTTTTTCAAATAATTCATTGCCTTGTCTATGCTATTGCTTACTATGATACTTTAATAGAATTTTTCCAAGCATCCATAGCTTGTTTCAAAGCACTTTTTTTAGGATTTTAGCCGTAGTAACAAACCAGTAAACTATTTGATAAAAATCTTTGGTAGACATGCATGAAAAATGTGGTAGCATAGACAAGGAAATGGACTATTTGAAAAAAAGCCTCAAAGAAATGTAGTCTCATATAATTCCATGAAAAGAAAATGAAATTAACAACTGCTCCTAGTTTTTGATAAAAGGGTAAAGCGGGTTTTACAGGGACCCAAAACCACAACGTTTACAAAAAAGAAGAGAGGACAAAAAAGTCCCACCAAAAAGACCAGCTGTCCGAGAAAAGATCAATAGCAACCACATGAAGCAGTCCAGAAAGGACAAACTAAAAAGAACAACACAAAAAACACAAAAACCCCAACCATTAGCTCAGAGTCTTGAGGACAGACTCTGTTTCTGCCTCCAAATTTTGCCTATCATTGAATCCCTTTTTAAAAAATTGAATCATCTTCGAAGTAGGGGGGACCTTGCGCTTCAAATTGGCTCTGGTTCTTTTGGAGATGCCCACATCCGTTTCTTGGCTTTGTTCCTTAGTTTCCTCCAGATCCACCACCAAAGACCCCTGTTGGGCTTTATCTAACTTTTTATGTCATCGTGTTAATGATAATGGCATTGTGTCTTGTGATTCAGTTGTTTTGCTCAGCAATTGTTTTAATGGTATTCCTTATATTTTCAACCTTGAAGTCAATATTTCTATCCACATCTTTCTTCTCAATCTCTGCAATCTTAGCACCCAACTCTTCAGTCTTGCTTTGAAGGGCCCAATTTTTTATTTTCAACTCATTAATTTCAATGAAAGCCCATTCCAAGAATTTGAAGTGGGACTCAGAGTTGGCTTTGGCAAGGTTCAGAACATCCAAAGAGGGCTCCTTACCAAAATTAGGGCAATTTTTCTTAGGGTTAGGAATAATAGGGGAGTCATCTTTAGCAAGTTTATCTGGTAGAGGTTCAACACAAAACTCAGTTTTGTTGGCATCAGACTCCTCCGAGTCAGAGAAGTCTTCGGAGTAGGAAACAAGGCATTTGGCTTGGGGTTTCTTATCAAAAGATATGTTCTTAAGGGATGGGCTATTAGTCTTAACCTTAGTATGGGCTTTACCAGAAAAGGGAGTAGGTTTTTTGTTCCCAAAAGGGCCAGCATGCAAGCTAAGGACATTTCTAGCCAGACTAGAGTTAGGCAGATACTCTGAGCCACTGGGCTCAGTGTCGTCACTCTTAGAATTAGGGATAGTTTCCAGAATAGTAGGGGTAGGAAGATTTTAGATATGTTCAACAATCAACCTAACTAACCTAGTGTGCAAGATGGGGAATCTTTTAGGGTTTTTCTTATTATCCTCCAAGCTTTTCTTCAAGGAACATAAAAGATAATAGGGGAGAGAGACCCTAACCTTGTGGCGGAAGTGGTTGAGAAGAGCAAAATGGTAGCCATAAACTCTAGTGAAACGCCCATCCACTGTAATGTACTCCATCATGACCTATAAAACTTTTCTCCAAATGGCCTTTATGGTATCTGCATCGAAGTAGTTGTTAGCAATTTTAACAAGAATTAGCCTTTCTTTGTCCTTTTTAGGAAATCTGATCATGGCTTCATCAGAAAAATCCTTGTCCCTGAAGAACTTCTTCCCTTCAGTTTATAAGCCCGTAACATCAGTGATTAGGCTTTCGCTGAGCTCCTAGTTATTCGTTACATGCAATGTGAAGTAATTGCATAACTGCTTAGGTTGACTTTGTAAAAACTATATTAAAATTGATTTTTTTTCATCTATCAACATCTAGTTGTTAGTTATGCAATGTGAAGTAATGCTTTGAGTTTGAAGAATGTGCAATGTAATGTAATTAGTGATATGACTATAAACTACATAATATAACCATTTTTTTTTATGCTATTGTATATTGATATTTAACCATTACTCAAGATTAAATTTTCAAAGAGTTTAATCCTACACATGAGGAACAAATTAAATTTTGATTGTCAACTATTTATCAAATTATCCAATAATCAAGTGTATGTCCATATACAAAAATGGCATCAATGCAAACTCAATTTTTTTTTACAAAATGTGGCATATGCCATCTTGATATCTATTCAAAATTTACATGCCAAAATGTCTATCTCATCCTAAACTATTGGTGGATCATCAAAATGGAGCCTCTTTGAAGCAGTCTTTGGATCTAAAGGTAGCTGCACAAGAAAAATTCAAACCAAAATTGAGATTAGTTATACTATATAATTTAAAATTAAATAATTAACATCAAAATCAATATACATTGAATTTTAATTAAACTCTAAAATTGAAATCTTGATTACCTAAAATATATGTCTCTTCAAAGGGTCATGAATCCTAGAATATGCCCCTCTCAAATAACCAACCAAACCAACTTTTGAAATGTCAATCTATATATGTGAACAAAATCATAAAATTGATCCAAGTTAGCATACGATTGTTAGTAATAGGAACATATTTACCAAACACAAAATAAAATAAACACATACCTCTTTAGGATGATCTTTTTCTTTATCTCCTTTAGGTGTTTCGACACCTCCTTGAGGTGTTCCAATACCTACTCCTTCAAGCATTGTGACACTTGTCAACAATGATGTATAGCTCATAACTGCCTATACATAAAAATGACAAGTACATATGAAACTACCAATGTATGTCAATGTATGTATAATCAATATAATATATTAAAAATATTAATTCAATCTAATTTGAGTTCAATTACCTTCCCCTTATCTAACATTGTGCCTCCATAGTTTGGAAAAGGCTATAGCTCACTCGCACTAGGTATTCCTATAAGAGGAAAATAATATAAACATATAAGTTATTATATAATTTAATTAATAAAAATTCAAATGACAAGCAAGTATATAATAAGATATTGTAAATGAGTGAGTGTGAAAATATATATTGTGTGCATGTCGAGGCCAAATGAAATGGCCCTAAGGGTGCTATCAGTCACTTGTGTGAGATCCTCCTCAGACATCAACTATTAAATAGACCATGTAAATAAATACTAGTACTTGATACTATCTCTTATTAATATTCATTTAAAAAAAAATGCAAGTTATGAATTTACAATTTAAATCTTACCTGTGTCACTATTCCAATGTCCCCTCTCTAGCAAGAGAGGACTCTATAGGGTGGGCTCCACTCCCTTGCATCTGATATTGGGTGAAGCCACACTAGTGGTTTACAATTTGATGAAGGAAGGAAAACAAAGAAAAAAATGACTCCATGGAAAAAAGATTGGTTTTAGGGGTTTTAAGGAACCTACAAGTTCAGCCTAACCCAAAAGGGGTTCGCCTGAATTAGGGTTCGAGCAAACCCATTAATTACTAGGTTCACATTTTCCACCCAAAAAAGAAAAGGAAATGCACATTGAAGGGTGTTTCACTCGAATCAGGGTTCGATCAAACTCCTAGGGATTCGTATGAACCCCCTTATTCCTCATTCTACCCTTGAAACACAAAAAAACCTAAATTTTTATGCTTCAAAGCTTGGGTTGAGGATGAAAATGGAGAATTCTTCACAAACCCAACTAGAATCAAGTAGTCCTTGGAATGAGCTATCCAACGAATATAACTTTAATATGTTTTGGTTTTTTTATATATTTATTTTTTTAGTTTTATTAAACATAGGTTTTTCTTAAAAAATGAAGGTCTCTATAATACAAGTGTGGAAAAATAGCAGATTATTAAAAAAAACTGAAAAATATGAGTGCACTAGATATTGAAGTCCTTGATCCAAAAAAACAAATTTAATTTTGATATATCAAAAAAAAAATTGATATATACAAGATATTCAATAAAAAAACTATCCAACCAAGTTGAAGCGCTAGATATCAGAGTTAAAAATCTAAATTCAAAAGAATTATAATTTTATCTAGGTTAATGGAAAAAAAATTATGCGTTATACGGTGTGGGTATGTGTAGGATCATCATGGAAAAAATAGGCCCTTAAGTGGCAAAAAAATCAGAGTTAGGCAACTTGATGTAAAAATTTGAATAAGTTATCTACATTATTTCAAAAATGTGTAAGAATAGAATCTGTAGAAAATTGAATGTAGTTTCTAAACTACTAGATTTGTTTAAAAGAAAAATCTATTTGGTGAAAATTTGGAATTTCAATGCAATGGTACTTAAATTTCAGGGAAAAAATAAGAAGTAGGTGCCTATCTGACCACCCTAACCACAATAAAATGATAATATTTTTTTATAAGATTTTAGATATAAGTAGAGGATACATGCCCCAATGTGATGCATTTTTTTTGTACGTTTTTTCCAAGTAAATAATTAATTATGAATTTTTTATTACAACTTTTTAAAAATATAAAAACTCATATGTCTAACCACCTTAACTTGGTGAAAGCTCCATGAAATTTAATTTTTCTTTTTTTAATCCTATATTATGCGAAGCATAGAATGTGATGCATGTTTTGGATTCAAAAAATATGATACCATTTGAAAGTTATATTTGTTTTTCAATCAGCCAATCAATCAGGACTTTAATCGTAATTTGAATAGAAAATGAATAATAATTATTTATTAAATTCAAAGTAAAGCATAATTTATATCGATGAAAATATAAAAATATTCTTTAAAAACCCTTTTTCATTTCATCAATTTTGGGTAACAAAAGTCGTCAGCCACATACCTATCATATTGCCACTTTTTGGCCCATCATGATCCTACACATACCCATGTGCGTCACTTTTTAAAAATGTTGTTTTATGAAAAAACCTATTTTTGTGGGAGATGGAAAAATAAGTGCAAAATGATTCCAAACTTTTTTTAAAATATATTTTTAGAATCTAGAAACAAAATGTGATGAGACACTAGTTTGCATCATCTTCAAATTCCTCGTGATTTAGCAGCTATAGGTGCCATAATTTTTAGATTTAGTTAAAAATAATAATTTTAGTGTTTAATTTGGCCAAAAATTGTAAACCACTATTGTGGGATCACCCTCCTATAATTTCCACATCATGGAGGTCATAATTATAAGTTTCCAAGGGATGCTCAATGGGCTATACAAGAGGACCCAAACACATCTAGTGCAGATAGTGCAAGTATGTGGCACACAAACATGTGGACCTGAGGAGGAGGATGAAACAACACTCAATCCATCGCCAACATCACCAAAATGTGGCTGAGCTACTGTAGAAGTATGCAAAACCAAAAGACCATTGAAAGAGTGAATAGCCTGAATAATCTATGTGGCTACATCCTTGATAATATCTGGATGATGTCCTAGAGGTGGAGGAAGGGGAGGAGGGGGAACATATGGGTGTTGGACTACTCTAATTGGCCCTGGTCAATCTTGGGGCATACTTCCATTGGCACCCTGGAAGGTTTTAATGTCAAAGTAATTGACATGATGCCCTAACACAAACTCAACGTATAATTTTTTAATAAAGTAAAATGGTATATCACTATTCTTGTTGGGTGGTTTAACAAAAACCATACACCAACGATCCCAAAAGTTATCTACAATGTCCTTATTTGTGCACCATTTTATAGAAAGTTTTGGTTTATTAACATTAACTGGAAAACTAGTGCAGGGTTAATGAATAAAGAGGCTAGTTGGGATTTTGTTATTTGGAGATCTTTCACATCATCGTAAGAAAATCCATACCTGTAATATTCCCTCATGGTTTCTTGCCACAAAAGAAAAGCATTATGTTGGGTGGAGAGGGTTTCTATATTTTTAATTATTTCTTGCAATCTATTTGTCATCTAGGATAATCAAGGGATTGTCTTATAAACATCACAAATTCCCCTTAATTGCTCCAATTTTTCACCAATTAAGTCTTCAATTGATGGTCACGGATGTGGTGGAGCATTTGGCATTTGTGAATTTTCATTCTTAGCCATAATACCTGATTAAAGTTAAAAACTAACTAATCTAATTGAAATTACACAATATAAATGAAATTATTGTGAAAAGACCTACTTTTAAATAAAAATCCAAAAAAAAACCCTACTTAACAAAAAACCATAGCAAACTCTAGTTTTTAATAAAAATCCATAAACAATACTAGTTTTTAATAAAAATCCATAAAAAAACTAGTTTTTAATAAAAATCCATTATAAACTTTTATTTTTAATAAAAATCAATAAAAAACCCCACTTTTTAATAAAAATCCATAAAAAACTACATAAAATTATACAAAACTAATAGAAAAATAGATTAAAACAAAAATAAAACAAAAAACTTACCCTGGAAATTAGATATCTACTTGAAATCAAATATTTGATCTACAAATGTCACTCTCAATGCCTATACTCAGCTTTAAAATGCTTCAAATGATTTTAAAAGCAAGCTTCATTATCTATTTATACTTGATTCAAATTGGATATTCGACTAAAATTGGATATCCGATTTGGACCAGATATCTGATATTTGATTCTTGCCTTGGGCATTGCTTTGGAGCAATGTGCTGACATCCAAGCCAGAAAAAAGTCAACTCAGGATTTTCATGTTTTTTGGTTGATGCAAAACATAACCTTTTTTCACATCGCCACTTTTTGGTCCATCATGATCTGGCACATACCCAGGATGTATGCAATGAGTTTTATGCTAACAATTTATAGATGCAAGATGGTATCATATGGTTATGACATGTGATGCTTATATGGATGATTCCTTATGATGGAATATTATATATATTTTTGTATTTAGTGATGCAATATGGATGTCCTAATATGCTTATGATGATGCCTATGATGATCTAACATGAATATGTATGAAGGATATTCTTATGTATCACAAGATGCCATCACGATGGGAATAGAAGAAATGTGAATATGGAGGAAATAAATGTTAGCACAAATTTAGTCGAAATGAAGAAGAGTTGACATTTTTCTTGATAGATGTTAGGCTTGCATGTTTATTATCATGGGGAATTAAATAATGGAAAATGGACAATAAAAACAATGGTATGGAATAGACCAAGGTGTGCAACATTATCCCTTTGGAAAAATAGATAATTGGCAAACAAGGAGTGCCATGACGCATATTGGGAGAAAAGTTTTCCCAATCTTTTTATCAAGACAAAGCACAAACAAAAATCAAAGAAAAATAAGTTCACGAGAAATCATTTCTCCTATAAATCCTTCTTGGGAAATCCTCGAGGTGGCTAGTAATATGACATATGATAAATCAATAAAAAGATAAGACAAACTGGACCAACAAATCCAACAACCATTTAGATTATTTTCTAGTGATTGTTTACTAATAAGATTGATAGAATTGATTGATTTATTGGTTTACAATGCCTGGTTTTAGGAACAGAAGCTTTCCTTATAAGACATCATGTCTAGTTTTGGTCATACAGTCACTGGTATAAGAAAAATGATAAAGTTGATAAATGATGATGTTCGGTTTGAGGAAGGACATATGCTATATAAGACAAATGATAGGACTAGGTATGGTTTCAAGAAATGAGGCAAGTCATATAAGACGCCGAGTCTAGTTTTGACAACGCCACCTCTTGTATAAGAGCATTGATTTACCAGTAGGTGTTGATTTGATGATTAGGCAATTGATTAGTTTTGATAAAGACTAGCTGGTTAGCTAGCCTATTGATTCCTGATTTGGTTAAGAATCAGATAACTATTTGTGTTTGATCAACATGTCAGTTTTAGGAAAGGATGATTTATTATTATATGGACTATGACAATACTAAAAAACCCTAAGGGTCTAACCTAATGCCTCAGGGGCTCATCAGTGATGGCCTTTCCTATGTAACATGTGTAGAGACATCATAGTTTGACTAACCTTGGCCATGGATAATTTATTATGGATTGAATCACAATTGACTTGACTCGACAAACCCTAAAGGTTTGACCTAGTTCCCTGAGGTCTTATTAGTGATGACCTTTCCTACATAACATGTGTAGAGACATCGTAGTTCAAAAAACTTAGACTAATAGGACTTGACATTATTTTTGGGATTTTTGAAGGTTATTTAGATGATTATGGATTTTTGACATGTTTTTTTTTTATTTTTTTGACATGTTTTATGTTTTTGGATTTTTGGAGATATTACAATGTTTTTAGCTTTTTAAAAATATTATTTAGAATTTTTTGGATTTTTGCAATGATGACCTCCAATACCAAGTCTATGATCTGATGAAGATGTAAGTCAAGTACTTTCCCCTAGTTAGGTCTAGGATTTATTGTTAGGAGTTGGATAAGGATGGGTTTGGTAGGTGATAGACAGATAATGTTAACCGTGTGTAGGCCATGAGAAGGAAAATAAATCATTATTATGAATGACGTGAGGAAGCATGGAGGTAACCTTATTATGGGTGAAGGTGAAAAATTAGATGGAATGATGTTAGATGATGGAGAAAAGACTAACTACATATGGAACATGTTTTCCATGTTTTCACCATGGTACTTATCCAAAGTGCCACCAAAGTGGTTTTCATTATTGGAAAAATTATTTCTCTTTACAATGTATGGACCCAACAAATTAGGCTCAAAATTTTTAGGTTTCTCTTTTTTCTTGACTCTTAGGGTTCTCCATGAAGACCAAATCAACAATGTCAAAATTTATGACTAGAACCTTCTTATTATAGCTACAACAAAGATGATTTTGGTAAGCATGTAGGTGTACCAATGAAATTTATCTTCACTCATCTAACAAAGCTAGCTCATGTAATCTGGATACATGATACTCTTCATCATCAATAAGTCCTTGCATGGATACCCTTAGGGAAGGTAAATCAACCTTGATAGGAAGGAAGGCTTGAGAGACAAATACTAGGGAATATGGTGTGGATCACATGGGAGTGCATATGCTAGTTCAGTAGGCCAATAAGGTAGGATTTAGTTGGAGGTGGGTATGTGCAGGATCATCATGCAAAAAATAGGCCCTTAAGTGGCAAAAAATTTAGAAAAAACAGTGTTAGGCAACTTGACATAAATATTTAAATAAGTTATCTATATTATTTCAAAAATATGTAAGAATAGAATTTGTAGAAAATTGAATGCAGTTTCTAAAATACTAGGTTTATTTAAAAATAAATAAAATCTATTTGGTGAAAATTTGAAATTTCAATGTAGTAGTACTTAAATTTTAGGGGAAAAATAAGAAGTAGGTGTCTTCTAACACCCTAACCATAATAAAATGATAATATTTTTTTGTAAGATGTTATATATAAGTAGAGGACTCATTTCCGGATGTGATGCATATTTTTTTGTAATTTTTTTCCAAGTAAATAATTAATTATGAATTTTTTATTACAACTTTTAGAAAATATAAAAACTCGTCTGTCTGACCACCTTAACTTGGTCAAAACTTCATGAAATTTAATTTTTCTTTTTTTAATCCTATATTATGTGAAGCATAGAATGTGACACATGTTTTTGATTTAAAAAATATAATACCGTTTGAGAGTTATAGATGTTTTTCAATCAGCCTATTGATCAGGACTTTAGTCATAATTCTAATAGAAAATGAATAATAATTATTTATTAAATTCAAACTAAATCATAATTTATATTTTTGGAAAGCTGAGAATCTCCTCTAAAAACCCTTTTTGTTTCATTAATTTTGGGTGAAAAAAAAGTCATCAGCCACATACCCTACAAATATTGCCACTTTTTGGCGCACCCTAATCCTGCACATACCCAGGTGTTAGTTACAACCAACATCATTGATCATCTTATTCAAGATTTTAATGATGGTCTTATTTGATGCCTCAGCTTGGAAATTACCTTTGGATAGTATGGATTGGAGAAGTGGTGTTGGATGTAGAATTTTTCATATAATTGGTGGAAATCCTGGTTCTTGAAGGGATGGCCATTTTCAATAATAATGGATTGCAAAACACCATATTGACATAAGATATAATCGAGGATGAATTTAGATATCTAATTGCTACTAATATATGTCATTGGGATAGCCTCAATCCATTTCATGAAATACTCAGTTGCTGTGATAATGAATTTATGGTCGTTGGATGAGGTCAAATGAATCTTACCTATGAGTTAAAGTCCCCATTGAGAGAAAGACCATCATGACATGATTTCCTAAAGTTCTTGGACTGGTGCATGTATAAGATCTGCATGTATATGGAATTATCAGCACTTCTTAACAAAGTGGTGTGCATCATGTTCAGTAGTAGGCTGGAAATATCTAGCATGCATGATATTCTTGGATAAAGTAGGACCACTCAAGTGGGCTCCAAAAATACCATCATGTACTTTGTTTAAAGTTGTTTGTGCTTCATTAGGATCAAGACATAAAAGGAGGGTATTTTCCAGGCTTTGATAGTAGATGGTGTCACCAATGATGACATACCTAGATGTATTATAGATAAATTTTTTGTGTTGATTGGTAGAAAATTCAGGATGGATAACTTCATCGTGTAGGTAATCATAGAAATATTTCTACCAAGGGGAATTGGGACCAACAATTTCTCACACCATCTCAGATTCATGGCTATCAAAAGGAAGTGACAAACAAAAATTATACATAGAAATAATAATATGGTATATTGTTTGTGATATCCATGAGAGATCCTATTATGGCCATTGCATTAGCTACCTTATTTTTAATTCTTGAGACCTACCGAAAGATGATGCCATAAAAGTACTACTAAAACTTGTCAACCATTCATTTGTAGGGAGTAAGTTTCTCATATTTTGTGTTATAATCATCATTGACTTATCAAATAACAAACTAAGAGTCTCCATATACTTTAAGGCTCTTTATTTTCCATTTAATGGTCATACGGAGTCCTATGTGTAGTTCCTCATACTCTACTACATGTTATTGGTGCAAGAAAAGGCTATTCTGAATGACTTTGGAATAGTGTCTCCTTACCGTGTAACAAACAATATCCCTTCTCCCAAACCATGATTCATGTGAGATACATCAAAATAAATCTTGCATCTAACTAAATTATCTAGTGTGAATATGGACTCCTTAGGGAAGTTAGATACCAACATATGATCTGTTATTTTGGGTACATCTACAAGTTGGTCGGCTATGAATTTTCTTTTTATTTCCTTACAATCAACATATTATATATTAGGGTATGTGTAGGGATTGTGGTTGCCAACTTTTTTTATACCCAAAACTAATGAAATAAAAAGAGTTTTTAAAGGAGATTCTTAGCTTTCCACCAATATAAATTATGCGTTAATTTGAATTTAATAAATAATTATTATTCATTTTCTATTTGAATGATGACTAAATTCCTAATTGATAGGCTGATAGAAAAACATCTATAACTTTCAAACGGTATCACAATTTTTTAATTTGAATCATGCATCACATTCTATGCTTCGCATGCTATAGGATTTTAAAAAAATTGAATTTCATGAAGTTTTTACCAAGTTAAGGTGGTCAAGCAATGAGTTTTTATATTTTTTAAAGGTTGTAATAAAAAATTCATAATTAATTTTTTACTTGGAAATTTTTTTTTTTTAAATGCATCACATCGGGACATGATTCCTCTACTTATATATAAAATCTTATAAAAAAATATTATCATTTTATTGTTGTTAGGGTGGTCAGATAAACACCTTATTTTTTCACTAAAACTTAACTACTACCGCATTGGAATTTCAAATTTTCACCAAATAGATTTTTTTTTTTTTAAATAAACCTAGTAATCTAAAAACTACATTCAATTTGCTACAGATTCTATTCTTACATATTTTTGAAATAATATAGATATCTTATTCAATTTTTTATACATTCAAGTTGCCTAACTTTGATTTTTCTGAATTTTTCACCACTTAAGGGCTTATTTTTTACATGATGATCTTGCACATACCCATCATATTCACTTAATATCATGATCCATTTGACTAATTGACCGATTAAGTCTTCTTTTCTAAGGAGATACTTCAAGGGATCAATCTTTTCCATCAACTTTGTTTGGTTATTTAACATGTAATGCTTGATATTTTGATCAGAAAAAACCAACGCAGGGCATGCACATTCAATGGGAGGAATTAGAATAGGTGGTGCTAATAGATAGTTCTTTTTTCTAAATTGAAATGATTCTTGACATTGGTTAGTCCACATGAAGGGTACTCCCTTTCATAGCAAATGTTAATATGGTTGAAACTTATCTAACAGTTGAGCAATGAACCTCCTAATAAATTGCAATCTTCCCTATACTATTTGTAACTGACTTATGCTTGTTGGAGGTGGCATGTCCATGATATCCCTCACTTTTAGAAGATCTACTTCGATTCCTCTTCAGGAGATAATGTATCCTAGGAGTTTCCTTGTTGTTACCCTCAAAATACACCTTTTTGGGTTCAATTTCAATTTGTATTATTCTAGCCTCTTGAAAATATTATCTATTACTCATAGATGGTCACCCCTGGACAATTATTTTTGTATAAATTCATCCACATAATCCTCCATAAGCATGTGCATAAGGTCATTAAAGATGGTAGTCATATCTCGCTAATATGTTGCTCCAACATTTTTCAATCCAAATGGCATAAAATTCAAATAGTATGTTCCCCATGGACAAGTAAAAGTTGTCTTGTATTGATCCTTGGGAGCGATCCTAATCTGATTATATCTTGAGAAACCATCAATGAGTGATAGCATTTCATTCCGTTGTCAAATCCAATATGATGTTGATGTTAGGCAATGGGAGGTCATCCTTAGTGCATGCATTATTTAAATCTCTGAAATCAATAAATTTTTTGATTGCACCTATTATTTTTTTCATGGATACTAGACTAGAAATCCATTTCGCATGGTCAATGGGTTGAATGGAACCAACATCTAATAGCTTCTTTAGTTCTACTTTTACCAATAGTACAATATGGGGAAGCATTTTATTTATATTTTGTTTGATTGGTTTGGCATCAAGAAACAATGGTAAGTGATTTAACACCAACTTGGGAGCCAATCCGAGCATGTCAGTGTAAGACCAAGTGAAGTTAATTTGTCTCTTTGTAAAGAAGGCACAAAATTCTAGTTTCTTTTCCTTTTTCAAAGATGTTGTGAAAAAAATGATTCTAGGATTTTCATTAGTACCAATTTTTACTTCCATGCACTTCTCTACTAGCAATGGTGATTTCTCTTGGCTTATAGGGAGTAGTTCCAACCCTCCATCCCTGGGTACCACCGAGTGGTTTTCACCCTCGGATACCTCCTTTCTTTTTAATTTTTCTAGGTCTAGAGGTACCTTTCAATTCTCACCTAAAAAAATTTCCTTTTTTGAATTATGATCTTCATTTTTGCAATTAGAGGGTGGGATAGACTCCCAAAAGTAGGCCACATTGTCAAGATCTATAGTAAAACATTGTTTATGATAACCATTAGGTATACCTTCATGAAGTCCCATAAACTCAGTTATTGCTTCATCACTTTCAAATATGTCCAAGTTGGGTGGTCCTTGTTGGTTCTAATATATCAAATTTGGGTATACTAAAGGTTTTCCATCATTGGTATCGTTAAGGTTCAATGAATATGCCAATATGGTGAAAAAAACTGTCATGTTGGAATCTGAAAAGGAATAAATCCAATATTTTCCTTTGGTTGAGGGATTGGTTAGGTCAAGCTCTTGGAAGGTCTCAGTTAAGTCAGTCACTAGATGTGCAGGAGTTCCATTCCCATTCATTAAACTCAATTTTAATATGATAGTGCTTAGATGTCTCAATATGTTTTGAAGAACAATCGTCCTCACTCAAAAGAACCTTAGTATTAGGAGTAATCACTTTTGGTGGTTCATAACCTAACCCTCTATTCCTTGGTAGCTTGGAAGGAATTAAAGTTTTTTTCATTCCATTCTTTCATAAACCAAGTCCACTATGTCCATCATAGCCCTTGTATCTCATGATCTTGAAGCCTTTACCATATTGCTCTATTGGGATACATTTAGGTTCAATATCTTCTTCTTCTTTTTATATCCATGTGGAAATTTCTTCTTCATGAAAAGATTTTTTTCTCAATTCTCCCCATCTTGTGAAATTTGTGGTGGGGGATGGCCAGTTAATAACTTTATGATCTTTTTTTAGAAGAAGGATTACTGGAGGATTTTAGAGATGTTGGTAGTTTGTTGATACAATAAGAAGTTTTCATGTGGTATTCTCCACACCCCTTGTCTTGGATGTGGATCTTGGATTCAGGTGATGGGATGGTGGACATGGATGCCTTAGTCAAAGTGGAAGGATTGATGTAATGGGATGAAGAGGATGATTAAATTTATCGATTCATGGGAACTTGTTGTTTGGATGTTCTTCTTAAGTTGCTACAATACTAAAAGAGATCAGGATCACTATCACAGGGGACATGGCTTGTAGGGGGAATCTCCCCTATATGGGTTCGAGGGTCATGCACCCCAATGGCGGTTCAGGGATAGCACCTGTGAAAGTCATATTTTATTATTGTAAATATAGATCGTTCATCATTAGCTCTTAGATCTTACATTTGATATTTTGTTGGCTTGAATTTCCCTAGAAGGAAACTTGTACCATACAAAAAAGTATTTCTTGCTTGATTTTGGAATAATTGATGATAAATTGGACTTAATGTGGCCTTCATTCAACGTTGCAAGGTGTATTTCACATCCACACTAGGTCTTGGACCCTTTCAAATGCATTTAACAATGTCTTATAAAGGTATTGTAAAATACTTTCATGCATTTCTCAACTTAATAAACCCATTCTCCCTTTATTCAAAATTAAATAAAATGTATTTAATTGCATTCTCACATCAATCTAAAAGGCTTATAAATCAAACCTATCTTTAATCTAGTTTTTTAATGTTTCTTGCACATTCACATTGGATGTTGTGCCTTTCTAGGCTAAGTGGACCTCATTTTAGTGTTGTAAAGTGTATTTAATTACACTTTCACATTGAATTATGTGTCCCAAGCCCTAATTGACGTTCACATCATCATTAATAGGCCCCTATTACACCATCTTGTGCATCCTAACGCATAATTTGATCAAATACCTAATGCAATCAACATAAGAACTAAAATTCCTCATTCCCCAACAAGCTAGCTGGAAAATGGATGCATCTGGGACTAATTTTCCATTTGTGGTGAATGAGTCCCTACCAGGTGGGATTGATTTTCCAAGGTGGTGAATGAGTCCCATTTGGGCCATTTTTTCACTTTTGAGTAGTAAATTTTGGAATTTAAGTTTTATTTTTCTTAATCTTAGCCTTGGGGAACCAATTTATGGGTGAATAAGGTGAATTTCCTATAAAATCAAGTCTCTAAACCCTAATTTACATCTCTTAACTCATTCACACATCTCTTATCATTCATTCATCGTCTATCTTCTCCTTCAAGTCAAGCAAGTTAGGGTTTTTACATTCTTAGTCATCAAGATATCTTCCAAGGAAATTCAATGGAAGATTTCTCATGTTTTACTACAGGTTGATCCCACAATAGTGGTTTACAATTTTTGGCCAAACTGGACACTGAAATTATTATTTTTAACTAAATCTTCACATTCGGGCACCTATAGCGACTAAACCATGAAGAATTTGAAGATGATACAAACTAGAGTATTGTCACATTTTGTCTATAGATTCTAAAAATAAAAATAAAAAATTTTGGAATCAGATTGCACTTCCTTTTCCATCTCCCACAAAAACTAATTTTTTTTAAAAACAACATTTTTAAAAAGTGACGCACACTATATAATGCATATCATTTTTTCCATGAAGGATAAAATTCTATTTCTTTTCAATTTAGATTCATAACTCTGATACCTAGTGCTTCCACTTGGTTAGATAGTTTTTTATTGAATATTTTTTCTTTAATCAAGTTTCAAAGTCAAACCAATTACAATTCAAACATAGCACGATTGTATAACGCGTAACTTTTTTTTGTATATATCAAAATTCTTTTCTTCTAAAGTTTTTTTGGATCGAGGACTTCAATATCTTGTGCACTCATATTTTTAAATTTTTTTTTTGATAATCTGCAATTTTTCCACTTGTGCAGAACAAAGACCTTCATTTTCAATGAAAAACCCATGTTTAATAAAACTTAAAAAATAAATACATAATAAAACCAAATCATATTAAAATTATATTCATTGGATAGCTCGTTCTAAGGACTACCTAATTCAAGTTGGGTTTGTGAAGATTCATCCATTTTCATCCTCAACACGAGCTCCTAAGTGACAAAATTTATGGTTTTTTTTCTGTCTCAGGGGGAGATGAGGAATAAGGGGGGTTCGAGCAAACCCCTAGGTGTTCGCTCGAACTAGGGTTCATTCGAACCAGGGTTCATTCAAACCAGGGTTCATTCGAACCATGGTTCATTTGAACCCCCCTTTTATAATGGGTTTTGTTGTCTTTTTTTGTGGGAAAGCAATAAACGGGTTAGCCCAAACCCAGGTTCTAGCAAACCCCTAATGGGTTTGGTCAAACCAATAGGTTTGTACAAACCCCTAAAATCAAGTTTTTTGCAATGCATTTTTTTTTTTTGAGTTTTCCTTCCTCAGTTCAATTGTAAACCACTATTGTGGCTTCACCCTACATAACTTCAAGATCAAACACCATGACAAGGTATTAATTCCATTGTTTCATTCTTCATTACATTCTTTGATCATTTTGGTTTAAACCTTACAAAGGGGTTTGACCAACGCAAACCCCCATGCCCTAAAATCCAATTTCTTTTCTTCTCTTCTTGTGTGTTTGTAGATTTAGGCATCTTGGAGGCTTGGAAGTCATTGAAGATCAAGTTTCAAAGTTCTTCAAGTCATATATTCTTTGGATAAGGAAAAATATCAACAAAACTTTTAGGCCTAAATTTGACAGTTTCAAAACCAGACACTTGAAGAAGTAGAAAGTGTAGATCGAATGTTCTTGTTTCCACTTTTGAATATTTAAAAATTTAGAAGTAAACTCATTCACCATTAGTGGTGAATTATTCGCACTACCAGGCATGATTATGGTTTCCTCCAGTTTTAGATACCCATTTTTCTGAAATAGGCTCCGAAACGATTTCATAGATCTCGGACTAATTTTCCTAGAATGGTGAATGAGTACCACCAAGCCTAAAAATTAGGATAAAAATCATTCTATAAGTCATTTCTAGTCTCCATCAATATCTTAGGTGCATACTTTTAGTTTCATCCATTTCTGTTGCTATTTGCATTCATATCTAGGTGACATTGCATATCACAACGTGTTTTCAAACACTCTACAATTCCTTAGTTTCGATTCATTAATCAATATATTTTATCAACTTTTTTCATTTGGGATATTCCATTTAGAAATATTTCCATCATACTTGCATTAGTTTGAGTGAAACACCATTGTTTTTTAGTCTATTTCTCTCCTTTTAGGTGAAAAACCCTAAGAGAGCAAGAGAATTACATAGACCTAAAATCCATGGTTCATTTTGGTGAAGTAAAATTTTGAATACTTTCTTGTTTGATTTGGAGTCCATCATAAATCTAGCTTGCATTTCCCTTGCATTAGGGTTTGCATGGATTAATTTGCATGCTAGTTGTCAAATTTTGCATTCATGAAAAGTGCATTTAGGTTGCATTTTTGGCATCTAAATTCATTTAAATTTTTTGAAATTTTTCATTTTCATCTTAGGTCTACACCTTACAGCCCAGAAAACATCAAAATTCATCAATTTTTTTTGAAAATTCTTAAAAAATCCCTCACTGGGACACATTCACCACCTTGGGAAAATCAATCCCTTTTTCATGCCTGAAACTGCCCTTTATAGGACTGAAAACCCTATTTTTAAGCTTTTTTTCGGTGCCATTACCCATCTATATCAGTTGGTTGAGTTTCTATAACATGCATTTCATTAAATCTTGTCTAAATTAGCTCATTTCATGCATGGTTTAAATTTCAATTTTGCATTCTCACATTGTCACAAAGCATAATCAGTTCATGGTTATCTTTAAAATTTGAAAAATTGCATTCCTCTTTTGCATGTTTGTTTTCATTTAAAGAATCAACATTACATCATGTTTTCATTACAAATTTTGATAGTTATAATCTTTCATATTCTATTTTCAGATCTTATTGCATGTTGTAAGACAATTTTGTTACGTGTATATGCATAGGATGTCTTTTCCCTTCTCTTTTTGTTCATCATCGATCCCTCTCCTAGTTTACCTTATGTGGATGAGGTTAGTCTAGTGAAGGAAACCTTTTATAATAATAACAATCACATTTGTTCTTCAACTATCATCTCTCACACTTGTGACGTCGATATTATAGTGCTAGAAGAACCAATTGATGACAATTTTGAAAATCCTAGTTGTTTCTCTCCTCTTACCTCTCCTATTAGACATAACATTACTAAAGGAGAGGACATCACACTAAGTAATCATGATGATGGCACAACACACCAAGATAATGAGATCATATAAACATTTCTAAACACCACCTTACCTAATCTCCATAACCATGCACATTGTTCTTCTCCTAATATCCCTCCTTGACACCACGAGGATAGGTTGGTATTAGGAGATACCCCTATTAAGAGTCATGAGACTCTTGACCCTCCCTTCCTTAATACTCCTACCATTTGAAACAATCTATTTGGTCCTTATCTTGATACCTCTCCCACTTGTGATGAAGCTACTTTACAAATTTCAATGTTGGATGAACATATTACAAGCTCTCTTGGTAGGGTAGATAATATGAAACAAGAAAATGAGACCTTAGAAACAACTGCCAATAAAATAGAGTCTTCTTCTAATCTCTGTACTCTCAATAATCAAACAAATTCCACCATTCATAACTCCCTTACTTATGATGAAGTCCTTTTAGAAGAAGCAATCTATGAATGTCAAAAACATTTGATTTGTAGTTCTTCTACAAAATCTCCTTCTAGGGAGAATATCATGGTGCTAGAAGATGACAACACTAATAATGTGTCTTCCTTCAATAAATAGGTGATTCTCAATTTCCCTTTATTAGAGATACATCAACCCAAGACCACTGAGGTTATGAATGCACAAGTGTCCATTAGATCCCCTCGATCAATGGACCTCATACATACCCCATGGGACATCCTAACAACTCTCTAATTCTCTACCCACCTTCATACAAACAATAAACTCTAAATAAACTTGAACTTGTCCTTTACCCTTCTAATAATAATTTTTCACAACAACTAAGTCATAATACCATTGCTCATACGTATAATACTTGAAACAATCTATAACCACCACAACCAACCCTGACACCCTTGTCGTTGCCTATTCCTATCCTATCTAATCCTTGATTTCTAGTTTGAAAGGAGTATGATCTTGTTGAGCAACTTAACAATACTCCTTCTAAGATATCATTGTGGGACCTTATTCAAGCCTCCCCTCAATATCACAACATGACCTAAACAACCTTACAACAAGTTCCTGTCTCTTCTAATGTGCAACCAAATGACATAGCAGACATCATTCAAAGAATAAACAATGACATTATTTTCCACCAAAGTGAGCACCCCTCTTTGGACGTGCAAAAACAAAATAATCCTTTCATGATCATAGTGCAATACAAATGAAAAGGGATAAAGAGAACTCTTGTAGATAATGGTTTTTCCCTTAATGTGTGTAGTGTAAGCCTTTTGGATAGGCTTGGCATTGATCAATCAACCATTTGATTTGATTCTTTATCTATTAAGGGAATTGACAATGTCGAAAAAGAAACCACTTGGGGTCATCATTATACCTTTTATAGTTGGAGTGGCCTCTTTGAATACACAAATCCATGTTATGCCTTATGAGATTTCATGTAATCTTATCATAGGCAAACTGTGGATTCATGCAATAAAAGGTGTGCCTTCCACTCTTCATCAAAAAATGAAATACATTTACAACAAAAAATATACACACTTGACACTAATCCCAAGCATTTTAATGTCTTACAACTTGAGAAAAACAAAGAAAATACCTTGAACATATCAACATCAACTACACCAGTGGAACCCATACAATAGAACAACAAAGAACAACATATTGAACAAGTCACAAATCTATTAGAAGATGGTTGAGGTTCCTTGAATTTCAAATGATGAATTCATGGATGAGTACAAGATCATATAGAAAGATTCAAATAGGGGAAATGAAAAAATTAGATGACCCTTCGAAACCATCCACCTCAACCAATTTATACAATGAAACAGACTACATGACCACCTTTGAGAATGCTTATCGCCAACCACCAACCGATCAAAAAGCAATGAAAAAATTTACGCAAAAGGGTATGAGCTTATGAAACAACTTGGCTATAGTGGAAAAGGATATGGTGCTCATGAACAAGGTATCAGCCACCTTATAGACCCTACCACGCAACAAACCACTCATGGTCTTGGTTATTTCCCTTTGATAGAAATTACCAAGCCTTCAATCAATGCCAACACTTTCACATCACATTCTTCTAATTCAACCTTAATAGTAAAACATCCTGAACTGATAGACACTAGTGGTCTTGGATGTTCTACTTTGCAAGCAATAAAAAAAATAACGAACTCTTCACTTAATTTCAATGTCATCTCACAAGACACTAATAATTTGACTTCATTATATTTTACACCTTCCTATAAAGGAGAGAAAAAAATCTCGCAATCTAAAGAGTCTTGTGAAGATATGACAACTCATACTAAGCAAGATGTTTCTTTCAAGAACCATAGGATCACATTTTACCATTGATCAAGAGATCATCTTGTTCAGACTCCTCCATGATCACTTTATAACCTTTCCTCCAATAAATCAAAAGAAATTTTATTAGAAGACTTCATTCTATGCATATCATAGAGTTCATTCTCATTCCACTAATGAATGTAAGGCTTTGAGTCATAAAACCCAATATTTTTAGGAGTTTGGTATTCTTCCTTTTGTGGGCATAGCTAATTCCTCTAATTCATACCAATTTTCACTCTCACCTAAATTTCATCAATCATTTTGGCTCACCTTTGTTCTGCTGTCAGTGGGGGAAAGGGGTTTATTAGCCTTTTCCTCATATTTCACTTGTTGTTGACTCTTTTGGCTAGTCGTTAACTTTTCATAAACATATAAGAGCAAGCTTGGGATGTGGAATACATTCTTTAAGTTGCCTCGCATGTGACATACTACTTTTTTTCATGACGTAGCATATCAGAAACATATGACTTAGCATAGGGATTTTTTAGTAAGCTCTCATGTCTTCTTCCTCTTCTTCTACTTTAAAGCAATTTCTCATAGTACTAGTGTTTGCAACCACTTTAAAGTGGGGGAATACATCACCACTCACATTTCATTATGCAATTTATTTCTTCTTGCGATGTGTCCTTTTCTTGGTCAAGTCATTGGGCTTGATTCCCTCCAAGAGCGTGATACTTCTTTTGACACATCCTCTCTTGGAAACATTAAGCGTGATGTTCCCTAAGATGAGACCTTGCATGAATTAAGAAAAAACCCTTTGAACATTACTTGCACTATATTGCATTAACAATGTCTATGAGTGTCAAGAATACAATGTTTTGCTTACTTCATAGAGCTAAAAAATAATTTTCCTTTGTGGCGCCCATTAAAGTTATTAGAAGGTATAACTTTGATATGGTTAAGCAGGAATCCCATTCTGAGGCATGAATTTCCCCATAACCACCTATGTATTTTTGAGTACATACCACCCAAGCGTATGTTTCTCACCTTTTGGGCCTTCTCACCCAATAGACAACCCGCAACTTAATTGCCCCAAAGTGAGTATGCATTTTATTTTTTAGAAAAAACAACCTAGATCTGATCCATAACTATCTAGAAACAATAAACAAGTGATTTTGCTTTGATTTTGTTCAAGCTAGTCTTTTAGGTTCTTCCATCAACATTTTGTAATGCTTTTCTATTGAAACATGCTATTACATTTCATCATCTGGGTTTAAGAGTACATACATGTTCCAAGGTTCGTTACCTTTTCCACATAGGGTTTTTAAGCATAAAGAGGAATATCTCATTAACCCTTTCCCACACAAAGTTCTTTATCACTTAAGAAGACCAATCATTTACACTTTACCAATCAAAATTCTTACCATGTAAGAGTAACATTCATCCACCCTTTCTCATCTTTTTTTACCACTTAATAGGAACAAGCAACAAAGAATAGAGTTATGTCTGACCTCAATCTTTCACTAATTTAGAAGTACTTCATAATATGATAAAGTCTCATAGATTGTTTTAGTATGATGAAGGATATTGAAACCATTTTACTTACTTATATCAATGGCCCCAAATTTCTTAAGTGATGTACTAACATTTAGATATATTTGTAGTGCTAACTTGATTTCTTACATTGTGTAGGCTTTACAATAAAGGAAAACCCTAATTCAAATGTTTCCTAGGCTCAAATTAAATCATTGTCTAGTGTTGCTTCTAAGATAACAGATCCTACTACTGAGGTGAGTCTTAGGGGTAGAAAAATAACATATTTGGAGAATCCTTGTGAATTGGATGATATTGGACATGCAACAGATATGTTAAACCAATCTCAGTAGAGCGAGGGTTGATCAAGACATAGTTGTAGGAAGTGGTGGTAATAATGGCATGGAAAACACTAACCCTAACCCAAACACATCTAACAAAAAGGATAACATAGATGCTCATGGTAGGAGAGTTAGGGCTAGAAAAACTAGTTGATTCATTGGAGTCATTGATGCCTGTGGTTATTGGCAAGCCAATATATGGTATTCTATTAATTTTCTTCATTTATTCTTTTGTTTTATTCTATCTTATAATTAAAATATAATGCATTGAACATTATATCTTTCTTTAACAAAATTTTTTGTGAAGATTTTTATAACAATATTTTAGGTCATATTGTATAGCTCATATTTAGGATGATTCCATTTTTCTATGGGTTAATTTTTATGACTGAAAGGTTAATTGGAAACTTTTTGAGTGATGTTAAAAGATGTTTTGAGTTCAATAATAATGAATTCCTAAAATGTCAAACAAACAATATATTTAACTACAAATAACACTTGTAATATTTGTTTTTGATGATGACAAAATAGAAGAATTTAGATAAAAGTTTTTGGGCAGAAGTAGTATGGACAATTTTTCTTTTTTAAATTTATTTCAATGTATACGATTTTTTAATAAAAAAGTGAATAATAGGAATAGTTTTGTTATTTTGAGTGTAATATATTATTAAATTTTTAAATTATTCAAAATTTAAAATAATTAATCTAATCTATGGATCATATTATTTGTGATCTATTGTTAAATCAAGATTAAGTAATATGTTAATAAAATAAAATTTAAGAAAATTTTAATCATAAAGTCTTTCAACAAATAAATTATAGAGATTTAAATTTTTAAATATTCAATTTTATAAATTATATTTTAAAATTTTATTATATATTAAAAATCATATTTTATTGTATTAAAATATATTGTAAAAATAAATATACCATATTTTAAAAAAGTTAATATAAATATCGATTTCATGAATTTTTTTGTATAATTATTAATAAATTCACATTTATTTTAATGTTAGGCGGACATTTTATTGCTAAGGTTGCAACATTTTACAATTAATGTTGGCTACATATAGTTTATTGTATATCCTCAGACAAAGCTATGCTAGTCATAGGTGATCAGGACAAGAGGTTAAATTATCTGGATACAAACTATTACATGAATTTAATAAAATAGGTTGGTTACAACAATTTTGAAACAATATATAAATATGCCAATTCTTTACATTCTTGATATTATTCATTTTGACTTGTTTTGTAGTGGAGAAAGGTGTTTAATGTTGATGTGAACAAATTCGTAGATGAGCTCATTGAACAATCAAGCATATTTTCATAAGGTTGTACTAAAGGGTTAAATAATGAAGTTGGGCATGAAGTTTTAAAATTGATCTCATTTTGTATGTAGGTGCTTGAATACATGAGGTTTACTTAAATATGTGGGCTTTGAACTACATGCTTAAAAATGCATTTTCTTAATAATTATGTTTGCTTGTAAGTGCTTGTAAGTATAAAGATATGTTTTCAATATACATTCATTTGCATAGTCTAGTGGTTGTTTCACATACATTCTTCTTCTAAAACCCATTCAAAACATTTGATTTGACATGCATCTAATAAATTTTTGAATTATTTATGTTGCTATGGCTAAGACCATTCTAACTACATCAAGCTTTTTAATTGGTACAAATGTCTTATCATAATCAATTCCATGTCATCGGGTAAAACATTTTTCTACTCACCTTATTTGTATTTCTCAACAGATCACCTAAATTATATTGAACTTAGTCTTATAGACACATTTGAATGTTAAGCAATATTTACCTTCAAATAGATCTACTAACTCTCATGATTCATTCCTTTCGATGCAATGTATATCTTTATCCAAAGCCTTATCTAATTTTCGTTGTTGATTGATTTTCTCAAAATATATAGGATTATGCAACATCCCAGCTAATTAAGCCTAATAGAAGTCAAGGAGAGTAAAGGGAAGAGTATGGGTGCCACGACAAAGAAAGAGGAGAGATGGTGCATTTAATAAGGTATGGAACCATTGTCATTTCTCCTCCAATGTCACGTGAAGGGAGGGGCGTCCATTCTTTTGCGTGAGAAGACAGCTTGATAAGGGGAATGATATGGTGCAGCTTACAACTCATTGAAATGAAATGAAAAACTTTAATGACGTCCACGAGGCCAAAGAATCCTATGGGACCCAAGAGTAGCATAAGAGCCTCCCACGAAAAGGCCCTAAACAATTGGCAACTCCGTTCAAGATCAACCCTTCTATAGTGAATTTTGATGATGAAGTTTGCAGTTTTGTCTAACCTTGATTCTTCAAACAAGGTATTTAAATTATCGACCTACACGGTGTCCCCATAACTAGCTCAGATGTCTTTATACGGTGAGAACTTCATGGTGAAATGTCATTCTATCTCCACCATACCCATGTTACAAAATCAACATTTTCTATTTTCCCAATCCTTTTGAGGAACCACCCACCTACCCATTTCACACCTAAGATGGTGTGAAATAGTACGCAAGTGAGCTTTCAACATTTTTTCTTTCAATTTGATATTCGCTCCTATATAGGCTTTTTCTTCATGGTCCCTCATGGGATTGAATTCTTTGATATAATAATCCCTTTTACGCCCTATTTTTTTCATCCATATAGCATATTTAAATTTTTCTCTCACATATTTTTTTATTTCTTCATTTGTGTTTGGGCACTCATGCATCTCAACATCCCACTTTTTCATCCATTTGATATTTTGTTTCATCCAGGTGTTCTTTCTTCTAGTTAGCTCTTCTTTCACAGTTAACTTAGGCCAATGATGACTCTCCATATTTTGAACCTTCTTTAGGTAGCTTAATAACTAGATCATCGACAAGGCCTCCAAAGGAAAAGTACCCGTCTCCACCAATAAAATCTCATAAGGCACTGTAGTCTTAAGCTTAAGGTTGCTTATAATTAGATGTTTTTGTATTCTTTCCACATTTGTTTCCATTTCTGGTATGACATATTACTACCCCAAATTTCACACCAATATAGAATCATCAGAGTGACAAGAATCCCAAAAAGCATTCTTTAGTTTTCCAATCCCATAATTCAACATTTCTACATCTATTTTGTAAAGAGTATAGTGCTTTCAAGCCTCCCTGAATTCTTTTTGCTCTAGATGTTTCCCAGCTGAGTTTGTTGTGAAAATCAAGCCCAAGTTACTTCTACTCGTCCACTATTTCCAATGGCCTACTTTCAAAGAGAAATTCAATTTGTTGTTTTTTTCTTCATAGTGAGAAGATCATTATTTTGATTTTGCTAGTGTTCACTTTCATCCCGACTTCCTCACAAAATGTTTCAAGAGCCTTCAAATACTTTCTCAAATCAAGCACAATTTTAGCAATTTTATTACAAATTTGGACAAATGAATGCCTTTCCCACCAACCTTGTCTAACCATTCTTCCAACTTATCGATGTAAAGCCCACATAATGTTGTGGAAAGAAGTCAACCTTATTTGACACCAACATCACTGCCAAAAGACTCTGACATACCACATTAGTTCTGATTTTAGCTCTGACCTACTCATAGAGCCTATGAACAACTGCCCTAAGCTCATGCGGAACTCCCAAATCCTCCATTCTCTTCATTAACTTACCCCGTGGAACTGTGTCAAATTATTTTTTAAAATCAACAAAGCAGCAATAAGCTTCATCACCTTGAACATCCCAAATTTTTTCAATCAAGAATCTAAGGGTAACTCCATGGTCAATAGTGGAATGTTTGGGCCTAAAACCAGCTTGTCCCTCAACCCTTTTTCCTTCTTGTTCATCCCAACTACTAATATTGAGCTCAATCATGCTTCCAAAAAGTTTTCCTATAAGAGGATTAATCATAATAGTGTGGTAGTTTGATGGGTTATTTATGTCACCACTTTTGTGCAAGGGAATAACAACACTAGTTGTCCATCCTTCTGGGAAACCTTCTTGAATAACCCTATTGAAAATACACTTGATACAAGGTGCAAGGACCTTGATACCCAACTTTAAATGCTCTGCTTGCAGCCCATCAAAATCTTGTGCTTTCCCTCCTGCCAACCTTCTTATGCCTTGACTAATATCTTCTATAGTGAACAGTTTGATGGCTGCGTTGATTATAGGAGGTCTATGTTTATCCTACTCACACTCATAAAGAATTTTTGCACAGTCTAGCCATTTGCGGGCTTGTAATATTATTTTCCATTTGTTTTCTTTTCTGCTATAGCTCCTTCCAAAAAATTTTGGGGTTGTTCTTTCCAAGGGTGATCAACTCCAATCTTCTTGTACTTACATATTTTTCTTTTTTACTTTGTATCACCCTTTCATACTCTTTCTTCTTTTCTATTGCCATTCCCTCCTTGTGGAGCTTCCTTTTTGTTAACTTTCACTCTTCATCGAACCACAAGTTTGGTGGGAAAGTATTTGTATTTCCTCTCTTGGGTCTACTCCTCTTACACTCATCCAAAGCTTTGTGTACTAGAGGAATCAATGTGTTCTTGTTAATTGAGTGCCACTTTATGTAATCTAATTTTTTCCAAATTCTTGAAAGAGAATTTTGAGGGCATCCTTGAAGATTTTCTGACTTTCTTGAGTCATGAGAATCCTTCCCTATGGTGGTGCTTTCTTCTTGCTGATAAGGTCTTGTTCTCCTTGCTCCTTGATTATATGGATGTCAAGTTTTACATATATTGGATTGTGATCTGATTTCAACTCTATTGGACATTTACCAATCACTAGCTCCATTATCGTTGTTGTATAGTTATGAGATAGAATGACATAATCCACCACACTTTGTCCATTTGAGGCCTTACAAGTGATGTTGCCCGATCTTGGGCATGATCTCATACCATTGCATATTACCAAGTTGAATAAATTGCATACTCCCAATAATTTTGCCCCAAAGTGAGTGACATTACATTTATTATCTTAATAGGTTCATTCCCAAAGTTGATGATTCTCTTCTTCCAACCAAGCAGATCATCTTTCTCTTTATCTTTTCTTTTCAAGTTAAGAGCATGAGAGTTAGCTATCCTAGCATTAAAATCACCTATTAATATAACTTTTTCCATAGTGTTAAACACAAAAATTTCTTTTTTGAGAGAGGCAAAGGGATCTTCACGGTCTAGACTCATTTTCTTATAAGATTTGGAGCCTTTTGGGGCAAAGTAGCGAGCAACCAATCTAATTGTAGTCTGATTTTCTTTTATTTTTAACCATATATACTATTTGTTAGGAGATCTTCTTTCCCCACTTTTATATTTTTGTCCCATGATTCTTTGATTAGGATTGTAACTCCACCATGACCTTTGCCATTTTCCATTCTCTCATTCCAAGTTGAGATCTTTTTATATCCTTAAAAATCTAGAATTTTACACCCTTCATACTCATGAGTCTCAGTAAGGATAATAATGTCTTTTCCGGCTGCTATGGGCCCTAAACCAAGTCCTCTTCTCCAAGGATAACCTCTACAATTCCAACTTACTATAGATAAATATTCTTGGGGGAGCCTAAGTTCCTATTTTTGATGTGTAACTCTGTCACTAACTTGGGCCTTACCATTTTGTGACCAATCCCATTTACCTTCACTTCTTGTTGTTTTTACCTTTTCCCACTCTTTTCGTCTTTCTTCATGATGTGTTATGGTTAGGTCCTTTATTGATTGCATGATAACCATCTCTAAGGATAGCTGCTTTATTGATTGCTACACTTTAAAAATCCTATATATTCATCACCTCCAATTGATTTTGGAACTCCTCTTCTTATAATTCTAATGGTATGCATTCTTGAAATCAATTGTCTTTCATTGGGTCTTTGCACATTGTAGAGGAATGTGGTGGCTTAAGAAATGCTAATCTTAACATTGAGAAAATATATTTTTGTAACTGTGATTACCACATCCAATATATAGCAATTTGATAAAAGTCAACACACAAAAGATAATTCAAATCCTCATCCCTTTATACATCCTAAAAAATTGTCAGGTAATTGGTGGCTACCTTTGATAACTGTCATTTCAACAATTTATATATGTATTTGGCTTATCTGAAGGTTTTTTATAGGAATTAAACAAGTTGGTAGTATTATTCACATTTTCTATAAAACAAGAAAGGCTTATCCAATAGGTATTGAAAAATATTAAGTGATGTTTCTATTGCAGAAGTATGTTGGCACAAGACAGGAAAAATAATGCTTTCAATTGAAAATGAGAAACAAAAACGATGCAAGAAGATCATGGTTTTGTATAATTCTGCAAAGGGTTCAAAATTCAAGAAAACTAATTGGGTGATGTATCAGTACCATCCTGGTACTAAGGAGGGTGAAAGGAAGGGTGAATTTGTTGTATCAAAAGTATTCAATCACCAACAAACTAAGCAATGTGAAAAAAGTGATCCACAGGTACATCAAGAGGATGTTGCAACTTTGATAAGCAAGGGGGCTCTGATTACAATCAATGCATGCACTCTTCCCATTCAATCATGCTCACGAAACACACATGCTTTCCTTGACATAGTCAAAGAAGAGTAAACGCCTTGTGCAGTTTCACCTTAGGTAAAAATTCTGTTAAGAAACAGTAAACAAGTGATTTTACTTTGATTTCGTTCAAGCTAGTCTTTTAGGTTCTTCCATCAGCATTTTGTATAATATCGTCTAGTTTAATTAATAATAATTCCTTGTGTTATTTAACCATTTCAATGATGGAAACATATGTTAATTATGTCCCAATAGAAAGCCTGATCCTAAGACTTTCGTTGAATAGAATCCCATCAGACTTTATGTGCCAACGTGTGATGCTTAAGATTCCAACCATATCATTGTAGACTAGATAAAGTTGATCATGAGTATCGTAGGTATAGGTGTTATCATAAGGAAATATTCCTGATAATACTTACGTGCATAAATTATTGTATGCTAGATTTGGGGGACATGATAGTATCTTCCTCAAAAATATCACACAAATGCGCCTAGATGGTGGTGGTAGAGGAGTTTTTAAATGAGTTGTCAAGTGCACCATATCATTCCCCTTATCAAGTTTTCTTCTCACGCAAAAGAATGGATGCCCCTCCCTTCATGTGACATTGGAGGAGAAATGACAAGGGTTCCATACCTTATTAAATGCACCATCTCTCCTCTTTCTTTGTCGTGGCACCCATACTCTTGCCTTTACTCTCCTTGACTTCTGTTAGGCTTACTTATCTGGGATGTGACATAATCCTCTATATATTTTGAGGAAATCAATCAAGGAAGAAAATTAGATAAGGTTTTGGATGAAGAGATGGATTGCATCAAAAGGAATGAAACATGAGAGATAGTAGATCTATTTGAAGGTAAATATTGCTTAAGATTCAAATGGGTCTATAAGATTAAGTTCAATATAATTTAGGTGAAAGGAATGAAACATGAGAGATAGTAGATCTATTTGAAGGTAAATATTGCTTAAGATTCAAATGGGTCTATAAGACTAAGTTCAATATAATTTAGGTGATCTATTGAGAAATACAAATAAGGTTAGCAAAAAAATGTTTTACCCAATGACATGGAATTGACTATGATAAGACATTTGCACCAATTAAAAAGCTTGATGTAGTTAGAATGGTCTTAGCCATAGAAACATAAATAATTCAAAATTTTATTAGATACATGTCAAATCAATAGTTTTGAATGTGTTTTAGAAGAAGAAGTGTATGTGAAACAACCACTAGACTATGCAAATGAATGTATATTGTAAACATATCTTTGTAGTTACAAGCAATTACAAGCCCACATAATTATTAAGAAAATGAATTTTTAAGCAGGTTGTTCCAAGCCCAAATATATAAGAAAACCTTATGTATTCAATCACCTACATACAAAGTGAGATCAATTCTGGATGTTCATACCCAACTTCATTATTTAACTCTTTAGTACAACCTTATGAGAATATGCTTGATTATTCAATGAGCTTGTCTACAAATTTTTTCACATCAACATTAAATGCCTTTCTCCATTACAAAACTAGTGAAAATGAATAATATCAAGAATGTAAACAACTAGCATACTTATATATTGTTTCAAAATTGTTGTACTCAACCTATTTTATTAAATTCATGTCATAGTCTATATCAAGATAATTTAATCTCCTGTCTCGGTCATCTATGACTAGCATAGCTTTGTCTAAAGATATACAATAAACTATATGTAACCAACATTAATTGTAAAATGTTGCAACCTTAGCAATAAAATGTCTGCCTAACATTAAAATAAATGTGAATTTATTACTAATTATACAAATTTTTTTGATCAAATGGATATTTATACTATTTTTTAAAAAAATATGGTATATATATATATATATATATATATATATATATATATATATATATATATTGGTTAATAAGAGGGCAAGGCCAAAATATTTATAAATCAAGATTAATACATCAAGAAACATATAATAAGCATTTTATATGTATCTTTAAAATTATGCACTTAAACACAGTTTTTGAACATTCTGACCATAAAGCCCTAAAACTAACTTCAAAATAAAGATATAAAAAAGATGGAAAAGGAACAACAAAAACATAAACCCTCCACCATTTACTTCTTCCTGCTACCTAGCAGACTTTGAACAATGAGCATCTCATAGGGATATAAGAATAATTGCAATTTCCATCATTTTCTAACCACCAATTTTCTTGAAGCCATCGACTGCTAACTTAGATAACTCATCAGCCTCCTTGTTTTCCTCCCTATAGGTATGGTTGATGGTGTAGCACTCAAAATAAGCTAAGATTGTCAATATTCTACCCAAAAGAGGTTGTAATTTCTAGTTTGGAGTTGTTGGTGCTCTTACTGCATTGACCGTTATGGCTAAGTCTCCTTCAATCTCAAATTTCATAACTTTCCTCTTTTACATTCAATTAGGCCGAGATATATTTATTTTTATAGTATATTTTAATATAATAAAATATGATTTTTAATATCTAATAAAATTTTAAAATATAATTTATAAAAAGAAATATTTAAAAATTTAAATTTCTATAATTTATTTGTTGAAAGACTTTATGATTAAAATTTTCTTAAAATTTATTTTATTAACATATTACTTAATCTTGATTTAATAATAGATCACAAATAACATGATCCAAAGATTAGATTAAATCTTTTAAATTTTAAATATTTAAAACATTTAATAGTATATTACACTCAAAATAATGAAACTTTTTCTATTATTCACTTTTTTATAAAAAAATCTTCTGCATTCAAAGAATTTTTTATTAAAAAAATTTGTACATACTACTTTTTCCCAACAACTCTTATCTAAATTCTTCTCTTTCATCATCATGAAAAACAAATATTATAAGTGTTCTTTGTAGTGAAATATATTGTTTGTTAGAAATTTCAAGAATTCATTATTATTGAAGTCAAACCATCTTTTAACATCACCCAAAAAGTTTTGAATTAACCTTTGAGCCATAAAAAAAATAACCTATAGAAAAATTTAATCATCCAGAATATGAGCTAGACAATATGACTTGAAAGATTGATATAAAATTCTTGACAAACATGTTTCTTGAATAAAGATATAGTGTTCAATACATTGTATTTTAATTAGAAGCTACCATCAAACAAAAGAATAAATGAAAAAAATTAATAGAATACCATATATTGGCTTGCCAACAACCACAGGTATCAACAACTCCAATGAATAAGCCACTTTTTCTACCCCAGCTCTCCTATCATGATCGTCTATGTTAGCCTTTTCATTAAATGTGTTTGGGTTAGGGTTAGTGTTTTCCATGCCACTATTACCACCACTTCCTACAACTATCTCTTGATCAACCCTTGCTCTATTGGGAGAGATTAGCATCTCTCCTGGATGTCCAATATCATTCAATTCACAAGGATTCTCCTGATTTTTCCATTTTCTACCCCTAAGACTCACCTCAATATTAGGATCTATTATCTTAGAAGTTGGACAGGGATTTAATTTGACCCTAGGAAACATTTGCGTTAATATTTTCCATTATTGTAAAGCCTACACAATGTAAGAAAGCATGTGAGCACAACAAATATATCTAAAAGTTAGTATATCACTTAAGAAAGTTGGGCCCATTGATATATAGTGACTAAAAGAGGTTTCAATATCCTTCATCAGACTAAAATGATCTATGAATTTATCACTGACAAAGTACTACTGAAGTAGTGAAAGATTGAAGTCAAACATAACTCTATTCTTTGCTACTTGTTCCTATTAAGTGGTAAAAAAACTGTACGAAAGGGTGGATGAATTTTCCTCTTACATGGTAAGAAATCTAAGTGGTAAAGTATAAATGATTGGTCTTCTTAAGTGATAAATAACTCTATGTGGGAAAGGATGAATTACATATTCCTCTTTGTGCTTAAAAACCCTATGTGGAAAAGGGTAACAAACCTTGGAACATGTATGTACTCTTAAACCTAGATGATGAAATGTAACGTGTTTCAATACAAAAGCACTACAAAATGCTGCTAGAAGAACCTAAAAGACCAACTTGAAAGAAATCAAAGCAAAATCACTTGTTTATTGTTTCTCAATAGAAGTTTTACCTAAGGTGAAACTGCTCGAGGGGTTCGCTCTTCTTTGACTACATTAAGGTAAGCATGTGGGTTTCCTGAATGGGATTGAATGGGAGGAGTGGCATGCATTAGGTGTAATCGGAGCCCCCTTGCTAATCGAATTCGCAACATCCTCTTGATGTACATGTGGATTAATTTTTTCACATGGCTTAGTTTCTTGTTGATAGTATACTTATGATACAATAAATTCACCCTCCCTTTCACCCTCTTAAGTACCAAGATGGTATTGATGCATCACCCAATTAGTTTACCCGACTTTTGAACACTTTGTAGAAGTATACAAAACCATGATCTTCTTGCATCCATTTTGTTTCCAATTTTCAATTACAGGCTTTGTTTTGCCTGTCTTGTGCCAATGTACTTCTCCTCCAATGGAAACATCACTTAAGATTTTTTAACACTTCTGATGTCCTATTGAATAAGTCTTGCTTGTTTTATGGAAAACGTGAATAATACTACCATCTTGTTTAATTCCTATAAAAAAACTTTAGATAAGCCAAATACATATATAAATTAGAGAAACGGTAGTGATCAAAGGTAGCCACCAATTACTTGACAAATTTTTAGGACGTGTATAGAAAATTCCACTCTCATCTTTCAGTGTCAAAATAAATTCATCTATAAAGGGATGAGGCTTTGCATTACCAATTCCAACATTTCTTGCTAAATTTCTCAAAAGTTCTTGATTTGAAGGGTCGAATTTCACACCTATAGGTAGCCTAAATCGTCTTGCAAAAATTGAAAACAATAAATTATCTTATGTACACCATTTAGCTCTCAAATACAAAGCATTATGACTGTTTATCTATAGATTGGATTTTAAAGAATCTGAATTTCTGACAACAAATGCTTACATTATCAATAATCTTGCTTTAGCTTATGTCAAATATACATGAAAGCCAACATTCTTTTGCATTTCTAACCTAGATGTTTTTGGTTGCTCAACCATTAAAAGAATTGTTAGCTACCTTTCAATGAGACAAAATGTTATAAGCCCTAGTAGATTCTACTCAACTTGTAAAAGGGAATTGGAGATAAGCAAAATTTAGGAAAGAAAATTCTTATTAAGAAGATTGAATGACCATAAAATTTAACAAAAGGTAGCCATCCTATCACCTAATTTAAAATGGGGGTATTCATTTCTTATCAATATAGCAGTAAAATTTGATGACAAATTGTAGAGTCAAATAGAATAAGCTCAATTATGACAAGTATTGGAAATCTTCCATAACAAAAGCCTCCTGCCCAAATTGGAATTCCATAAGAAATAATAAAACTTTAAAATTGGGAAAAAATACTGTATCTAGATTTTTGGGTATTGAGAATTTGAACAAAATACACCATCCAATCTGCCCTAACAAACGAACCATAAGAATGCTTGGAAATAGAACTAGCCAGTTTCTCAATTTCCTTAAGCAACCAAAATTTCAAACCTTACACAGATGTTAGTGCTTTGAAGACAGATGCAAATCTTCTAATAGGCTACTTACTGTCCAATGTTGCCTTAGCATAAAAGGTATTGACTAAGGAAATGCACAGAAGTATAAAAGGAAAAGGTCCCATTAAGTATTGCCATGTAATTCAGTGGAAATGGCCAGTCTTAAAAATGTGAAGAATAGATTATGCCACTAGAACTTACATAAGGTTACTGCTTAGGGAAGAATTTTTTGTGTCAATTTTTTGCAAAAGTGAAAACTCATGCATATTATCCCTAAATTTTTCTCAATAGGTACGATTTGGACAGCTACTGAGAATTGGCCTTAAAAATTCTTAGTAGCAGCTACTTGGAAAATTGAAGTGCCTTTTATGGAACCAAAAGGTAATGGCCATCTTTTGCTACTTGATGAAGGGGCTATGGCACCTTTCAAGGTACTTAGTCAAAGGAAAGCTTTGGTTAATAGATGTATTGCAGTGGTCTATTCGATTGAAGGTAGGAACTTAGTATACCCATTGGAAATGCCCACCTTTTGATCCAATATCTTCTGGCATCAAGTTTCTTTTTCCTTCCCAGTTTTGAAGGCATCGGATCTCATTGTTAGAGTTATATATTCTAATTATCCAAAGAAAGCAATAGATTTAATATTCTTTATGGATAAGTCTTATCTCCACTCAGATGTTGCAAACTACTCAGTAGTGTGGAATGTGGACTTTGGAGAAACAAAAATATTCAGTCACATAGAATTGCAATTAGCAAGTATACTGAGGCCATACATGAATATTGTCGATTTTATAGTTGCAGTTGGGGCAAGCAATGCTGGCATCACTCCTCCAATTCTGTCCTCTTGCATTTTTAACTTTTGTCGCAATTCCATGACCATCAAGAATATATGGATGTGTTATATGTATTTATTGTTATGTAAATGAAAACAAAAACACTAAATGAAACCTTAAACTAAAGAAATTTAAATTAAATTTAAACAAACAAAATCTTTAGTGCCATCCCATTTTTCTCTATCCACGGAGATTCTTTTGAAGCTTTTTGGCTCTCAGATTGTGTAAGCTTCTCCAAATGGCTGCTGCAGAACGAGTATGCAAAAGACAACTATTCTAGATGCTGATGAAAGTGAAAATGCAGATGAATATGGACAGGGGCTGTAGATTATGTACAGGGGCTGTGAATTGAAAATGTCATGATTCTACTGCTATTATGCTATGATTCTATGCTATTGCTATGAAAATGCTCTATGAATGCTGGGAATACTATGCAATTTTCCTATAGTTTACTTGCTTCAAATTCTATATGATTTTGGAGCTCCCGGCAGCTGTATTTATAGATTTTTTGCAGGCTTCATCCCGGCTGGCAAGAATCTACGGCTATGAATTTGTCTGGTAAGTTTGAATGGTGAGAGATTGAGAGGTTGAGAAGAAAATGGGGGAGGTTGAGAGGTTGGAGAGAAGAATGGAATCCTGTCTTCAACCCACGGGAACAAGCCTGCACAGAAACAGAGAAATTTAATTTTCTGTTTTGGCAGTTTGTTTCCCGGGAGTTGAAGATAAATCCCAAATTAAATAAATATTTAAATTTATTTAATTTTATTTATTGCTTTTGATATTTGATTTTTGAAAACTATAGAAGAATTAAATATTTTTGGAATATTTAATCATGATGTGACTTTAGAAGATTTTTGAAATATTTAGAAGAATTAATTAAATATTTTTGGAAATATTTCATTATGAATAGATTTTTGAATTGAATTAGAGGAATTTTGAAATGATTTAAGAATGAATATTGGATTAGAGGAAATAATCAAATATTTTGGAATATTTAATTACAAATGATATTTAGAAGAATTATAATATTTTAATCTTTATTTGAATAAAATATTCAAACTAAGATTATATGATAATTAATATAAATAAATTGTAACATTTATTTAATTAATTAAGAAATGAATATGAAAAGGTGATTAAATATTTAATCGAAATGAAATCATGAACAATATAAATAAATTATTTAAATTTATTTATATGTAGATAGAATCAAAAGATTTTAATTAAATATTAAAAATATTTAATTAATTACCAGACAATGTGATATGACCATTTTTAAGTGTATACATTTTGCCCCTCTTTGAAGTGATGTGTTTTACGCATTACTTCAAAGAATTTTGAAATTTTGCCCCAAATATTGATTTGAAATGTTGATAGATGTATGCCCCCGCGAACGATGAATCGATATTTGAAATTTTTTTTTTATTTTTTTTTATTTTTATGGATTTTTATGATTTTAAAGATATCGATTTATCGTTCGAAACTTATTATATGAATAAATTGACCTGATAAGATATGAAATGAAAATTTGATGAAGAAATTGCCCTTGGTATGTAAAAATATGATAAAATGCCCCAATTTTACCATTATATAGGTTAAAAATGTCATTTTCCATGTCATTTTCAATTTTAACCTAGTAAAATTTGCAAATATTGAGCTCTGAGTTGATAATTATGGCACTTCCAGTTCACCTGCACCGTTTCGAGCGTATCCGACGTCATCAGCGGCCGGCGCACTACGGACCTCCGGTATGTGTCTCGTAAATTCCTGTCTCTCGAAAATTTTGTTTTTGTGCACGTTTTTTATATTTTAATTCAAAAACATTGAGTTTTAGCGCTCTTAAAGTTTATCGTAGTGCATGAAATAATTTTCGTAGCGCGTTTAATACTGTAGCGCTCTTAAGATTTATCGTAGCGCATTTGACAATTTTCATAGCGCATATAATATTATAGCGCCCGTGATATATTTCATAGCGCCTTTGGTGATTTTCATAGCGCATATGATATCATAGCACACCTGAAATGTTTTATAGCGCTCTTAACAAATCTTGTAGCGCAAAATTTTCCGTAGCGTCGTTGATAGAAATCATAGCGCTATTAATTGATTCTGTAGCGCAAAAATTTCCTTAGCGCTGATAAAGAATTTTGTAGCGCATACAACTAGTTCTGTAGCGCTTTTTGTTCCACATGATAAATTTGTTTCCCAAGTTGTTGGAGAACAAATAGTAGCTGATAAATTTTCTTTTAAAGTTGTTAAAAACAAATAGAATAAATAAGTTTTCTCCTAAAGTTGTTAGAAAGAAACTTGATGTTGATTATTTGTGTTCCATGATGATGAAAAACAAATAGTTTGATTGATTTGTTTGCTTCTAAGATTGTTAAAAACAAACATGATTTTGATATTATTCGCATTTCATAATGATAATGAAAAACAAATAATTTGATTGATTCATTTTGGATTGATACGTTAAGATGATTTGATATTGATGTTGTTTTGATGATGTATGTGAACAGGAGAGACTAGGTGTCTTGCAGTTATGAGAGACTTTCCCGAGCACATGGTCATTGATTCCACATTTATTACAGTCTGATAGAGATGTGATTGATGCTTGTGGTTTGACTTCATTACTTGATATGCCCGAGGTTCGCCTCAATAGGGCTTTATTGACAACACTTGCAGAGCGGTGGCATAGCGACACCAACACTTTTCATTTACCGACCGGCGAGATTACAGTGACTCCAGATTTTTGATTGGACGGACCACATGGATCTTCGAGAGATTTCTTGCTGGACGTGTATTGCGACAGTTTGGTCAGACTCAGGGTATGCCTGTTGGTTCAGCTATTTATGCGCGGCGACAGTCAGAGCTTGCAGTGTGGGGCCCACGGATCTCTTATGATGCAGCTGTGGCAGAGTTCATTAGTTTAGGAGCACAGATGTGGGATTACCAGGTGGATGTTCTTGATGCAGGAGCGACACCAGAGTATGTTCAGTATGTTCTACAGCATCCACCTCCACGCATGTTTGATCCTGATGAGGCCATTGCTCCTGTCATTGGACAGAGACGTCGACAGAGAGACTCAGAGTCAGGTGATGATGATTCAGAGGACAGTGATGACGAGGAGGGTAGTGGAGATGATGACTCAGATGGAGATGATGGTGGTGATGGTAGGGGTGGCAGGAGAGGCGGCAGGAGAGGTGGTAGAGGAGGTAGGGCAGGCAGAGGTGGACCACGGATGAGGCATACTGACCCATCCCCGTCAGTGGATCCGACAGTAGCAAGTCAGATATCTTCTCTGCAGAGCACAGTACAGAGCTTACAGGCTCAGCTATCACAGGCACAGGCCTTGATTTCACAGTTGCAGGGTCAGGTGACTTCGATCACTGCCGAGAGAGATGCAGCTAGACAGCGGGGTGAGCAGGCCATTGCCTTAGCAGATAGCCTACAGAGAGTGGCAGGTAGCACTTTGCCAGGTGATATGATGAGAGAGGTTACGAGGGCTACTCGAGAGGCAGAGTTTTATCACACTAGATATCATGATGCAGTCCCAGCTGAGCAGAGAGAGAGCTACACTCAGTCACGATCTACTCATGGTCGCTCTCGTACTACCAGTAGGGGTGTGACACAGCCATTACCTCCTAGAGGGCCACCGGGGTCAGGTGGAGCAGGTCCATCAGGGGCAGGTGATACAGGTCCATCAGGGGCAGGTGGTACAGGTCCTAGGCTAGCTCCATCACAGGATAGCTCTGCCTAGTGCATTGTACATGATTCTTTTATGATATTCTGTTGAGACATTTTGTATACACCGTGAGATGATCACATTTTTGATGATATTATATCTCTTGTAGTTGACATCCTTGTACATTTTGACATTCATTTTTGAAATATATGAAATGCAGTGATGATTTTACATGATGTATATATATGATGTGTACTATATGATGGCTTCATGATTTATGATTATTTATATACATGATGGTATGAGACGAAATTTATTTGATGAATGAATGTATGATGTATGTATGTTTTGTTTTTATGATTTTCTCAATGCAAAGGTATGTAAAATGTATAAAACAATATTTTGTGAATGTCAAAATATACTCAGTCATATTTGAAAAGATATAAATCTTTGATTCTTTGCCAACTTTTTAGAAATCTATAAATGCAAAATGCAGATTCTAACATGAATGCAATCTATACTAACCATGTAGGACATTCATACAATATTGCCATTTGGAGAGCTTATGTGTGCTTTTTGTATCATCATAGAGCTTTGAAATGTTGAAAGTTAATACAAGCATCAAAGGGTATGTTAGCACCAGTGATGACCTGAGTATTGCTTTCATGATTTTTAATATAGCAAGTTAATACAAACATCTAGGTATAATTGAACCAAGATGACCTGAGTATTGCTTGCATAAACAAACAAGAGTTAACCCTTTTCCCATGCAAATTCTGAAATGTCATCCATGATCCATAGTAGAGCATGTCTCGCGACCAAATTGCATAGTACTAATGATTTCCTCACAAATAGAAGACAAAGAAAAATCATACTCCTTCCTTGCTTTTCTAGTTTAGTACATCATCGAATTACTCCAGAGATATGATAGAAAATCAAACAACCATTCAAATTTTGCTTAAGGCATTTCAAACATTTATTCAGATTAAGATCATCCAATTTGGTTATCATCATTGATATTCTCACTTCAATAGTTGTTTGGATCATGTTGTTTTTGATTCTCATTGGCATAAACATGTTTGTGATTGATTTGTTTTGACAATGTTTGTTTTGTTTTGTCAGGCTGTTATTTGTCTACTTGTGATATTTTGAAAGCTCGTTGCCCCTCTCTTGTATGTTTCTGTGTTTTTCCCCCAATGTAAACACAACCTAAAGATAAAAGATATGTACAAATTCATCAAGCCATGATGAAACCTAAAGATTCCCATTATATGGTATGGATAATGAAAGATATATACAGATGATAGACGTGGATGAATGATGCCTAAAGTGAAAATAAGACATAAACTAATAAATGGAGGAGCCCATTGTAATCACAAGTAGCACTTGTTTGCCAAGTTTTCACCACTTGTTTTTATTGCACTTTTTCAGGATTTTCTGATTTTTTTTTAAAAAAAAATTTAGGACTTTTTATGATTTTTTTGATTTTTTCAGGACTTTTTATGATTTTTTGGATTTTTTCAGGACTTTTTAGACATAGAACTTCTTAAGATGAATACTATTGATTGGCTCTTCAAACAGGTCCCCCTCTGATGTGGATAACTGATATGCTCCAGAACCATATGCTGCTACAATAACAAATGGACCAAGCCAATTAGGTTCAAATTTGCCTTTCTTTTCTCTATCTTGCTGATTACGTGGATTTTCCCTCAAAACTAAGTCACCCACTTGAAATGCCCGTGGCTTAACTCTGTGGTTATAACTACGAGACATGACTTGTTGATAACCTTTCAAGTGATCAGCTGCATGTTGGCGTCTTTCATCTAACAGTTCGAGCTCTTGAAGGCGAGAAACTCGGTAGTCTTCATCACTTATCAATCCCTTAAGTGAAACCCTAAGCGAAGGTATTTCAACTTCCAATGGTAAGATCGCTTCTGCTCCATAGACTAAAGTATATGGTGTAGCTCCTGTTGGTGTGCGAATACTAGTTCTATATGCCCACAAAGCTGGGTTGAGTTGAACATGCCAATCACGTCCAGCATCATTTACTGTCTTCTTCAATATCTTCAAAATGGTTTTGTTAGAAGCTTCTGCTTGACCATTACCCTGTGGATAATAAGGTGTAGAGTACCTGTGTTGGATATGAAATCTTTCACAAAGTTCATCAACATCCTGATTCTTAAAAGGTCTTCCATTATCAGTAACAATAGAATTAGGAATTCCATATCTACAAATAATGTAATTCAGGATAAATGAAGATATCTGTTTACCAGTCACTGTTGTTAGAGGAACAGCTTCAATCCATTTTGTAAAATACTCAGTAGCTGTGATGATAAACTTATGACCATTTGACGATGAAGGATGTATTTTACCAACAAGATCTAATCCCCACTGAGAAAAAGGCCATGTTGAAATAAAAGGCTGCAATTCTTGTGCAGGTGCATGAATAAGATTCCCATGGATCTGGCATTTAGAACACTTCTTAACAAAAGTAAAAGAATCTTGCTCCATGGTAGGCCAATAGTATCCCATTCTGACAAGTTTCTTCGCTAAGGTCAAACCACTTGAGTGAGTTCCACAAATACCACCGTGAACCTCTTGTAAGGCTTTTTCAGATTCGTCACGTTCAAGACATCTAAGGAGTGTACCATCAAGACCACGTCTATAAAGGATATTGGCAATTAAGGTATAACGGGATGATTGGCGTATGAAATTCCGTTTTTGGTTGCGGGATAAATCTAAAGGCAAGATGTTATCTTTCAAATAGGTATAAGTTTTGCCATATAAGGGTGAATCTGAACCGGTTAAATGACATATAACTTGGGTTTCAGGATTATCATATGCAGGAGAAAACAATTGTTCCACCAAGAATTCATACTTGGTTTGATCTTCTGATATTTGTAATAAAGAAGCAATGGTAGCCATTGCATCTGCAGCTTTATTGTCAATTCTTGATATTTGTGAAAACTTGATTGACACAAAATATTTCTTATAATCATCCACCATGTTTTTGTATGGTAGCAACTTATCATCTTTGGTTTGATAGTCATCATTAATTTGATTAATGATAAGTTGTGAATCACCATAAACTTCCAGCTCTGTAATCTGCCATTCCAAAGCTATCTTTAATCCTATGAGTAATGCCTCATATTCTACTATGTTATTTGTGCAAGGAAACATCAACCGATATGATCGTGAGATGGTATGTCCTTCAGGTGTAACAAAAAGAATCCCTGCCCCCGAGCCATATTGTGTATAAGATCCATCAAAATATAGTGCCCACGGTCTCTGAATTGTTGTTGTAAAGACATCTGCATCAGGAAACTCAATATGCATTGGATTGTCTTCTTGTAAAGGAGCTTCAGCTAACTGATCTGCAATGACCTGTCCTTTAATCGCTTTTCGATCTACATAGTGAATATCAAACTCACTTAAGATCATTACCCATTTTGCAAGTCTTCCTGTTAAAGTGGCTCTGCTTAATAGGTATTTCAATGGATCTATCTTTGTTATCAGCTTAACTGTATGAGTCAACATATAATGTCGCCACTTTTGAGAAGCAAACACTACTGCAAGACAAGCTTTTTCAATGAAACTGTAGTTTAACTCATGTCTTGTTAAGGTTCTGCTGATATAATATATAGCCCTTTCTTTACCTGTAGAATCTTCTTGTGCTAGCAATGCACCCAAAGATACTTCTGTTGCTGAAATATAGAGTATAAGTGGCTCTCCTGGAATAGGCGGAATTAGAACTGGTGGATGTGTAAGATATTGCTTAATCTGATTGAATGCTGCTTCACATTTGTCATCCCATTTAAATGGAACATTTTTATGCAATAGATGTGTGAATGGCAAGCTTTTGTCTGCCAGTTGAGCTATAAACCTTCTGATGGACTGTAATTTTCCTTGCAAGGATCTTAATTGACTGATATTTCGTGGTGGAGGCATGTCCATTATAGCTTGTACCTTTTCTGGATCAACTTCTATACCCTTTTCTGAAACAATGTACCCTAGGAGTTTTCCAGATGTAACACCGAAGACACATTTCTTTGGATTCAGTCGAACATTGAATTTTTCCATTCTGACAAAGATTTTTGACAAGATTTCTAGGTGTTCATCTCGTGTATGAGATTTGGCAAGTAAATCATCAACATAATCTTCCATGAATGTATGCATCATATCATGAAAAATAGTTGTCATTGCTCTTTGATAAGTAGCTCCAGCATTCTTTAACCCGAATGGCATTACATTCCAGCAATAAGTACCCCAAGGACATGTGAACGCTGTTTTATCTTGATCTTCTGGTGCAATTTTTATCTGGTTGTATCCTGAGAATCCATCCATTAATGAATACATTGCATGTCCAGCAGTTAAGTCAACAATCAGATCTATGTTAGGTAAAGGAAAATCATCTTTGGGGCATGCTTTATTTAAATCCCTGAAATCTGTACAAACTCTGATCCTTCCATCTGGCTTTGAAACAGGTACAATGTTTGAAATCCATTCTGCATAGTCAATAGTTCGAATGAATCCAACATCTAAAAGCTTCTTTAATTCTTCCTTGACCAATAATGCAACATGTGGATGCATCTTTCTGAGCTTTTGCTTTACAGGTTTTATCCCAGGTTTGATAGATAAATGATGCATTATCAGATTAGGATCTAACCTTGGCATATCAGCATATGACCAAGCAAAGTTAATTTGATTATCCTTCAAGAATTGCATGAATTTCTGGACTTCTTCAACTGTTAATGATGCTGCAATTTGCAAAACTTTTGGCTGCTCTGGTGTACTTATGTTGATTGATTCTGTTGGTTCAATCAAAATAGAAGATCTTTCATGATAATACTTGGGAAGAGTGTCAAGTTTCTCATCCTTCAATGCCTCAGAAAGGTTTTCACTGTCAGATTCGCTCTTTATTTTTCTTTTGTTTTGATCTATCACTGCCTTTTTTCGGTTTTCATCAATAGATCCATCTTTTATTTCATTTATTTTGCAGCTAAGAGACTTGACACTCTCCTTGTCAAAATCATGAGTATAAGATTCTTGAATGAAACAATTGTTTTCTTCATTTGAGGAACAAAGGAAAGTTATAACATCTTCATCATTACTGAATGTAGGAATATGGATAGGTGCGTCAATGTCCCAATCTATAAGTTCTGGATAAACTAAAGGCATAGGATCATTAGGTTGGGTAAGGTCTTGAATCGTCAAAGTCATGATATGGTTGTCATCCTCATGGTAGACAAGGTCTATAATGGTATTCTCCTGTTGATTATCAATCTCGTTAGAATCTAACTCTTCCTCACTTGAGTCATGATCGCTTTGTAAAACATAATCAAGTGGAGGCCTTGATCCTTCTCCTTGTATAAGAATAGGTGCATATTTATGTATAGTATCAATTTGTTTATCCCTCCAGAATTCATCATTATAAATGGTGTCCCATTCATATTCATTAGAATCAGTATCTGAACTATTTTGCAATTGGAAAACTGATTCATGAGATTTATCTGACACGGATTCTCCTTCATGAACTAATGATGTCTGCTGTGAAGTAAGTTCTTCTTTATCTTTACCATACCCAAGTCCTGTTTTATCACTTGAATGCTTTGAAATAGGCTGAATTGGTTCCACAATTCCTTCTCTTCGTTTCCCTATAGGACCATTCCCTTCATAACCCATCTTTTGCATGATAGCGTACCCTTTACCATATTGTTCTTTAGGTAACTTAATGTGTAAGAGAGATTCATCTTCATCTTTGTATAGCCAATTTAGGATGTCCCTATCTTCAGCTTCTTCTTCAGTGGTATTAGCTCTAATGAATTTTCCATCAAACTTTGTGATTGGCACGGAAGTTTGAGATGTAGAAGCAGTCGCAATCTTTTGATTTGATAAAGTTGGTAATCCATGTGATCTTGGAGAAAGAGGTAAAGTAGAAAGAGATAGTGAATATTCACCTACCCCTTTGTCTTTAAACTTCAGCTTAGTATCAAGATTCTTTGTCAATTCTTGCAATTGGACTTGTAGATTGGAAGAAGAAACAACAAGAGCTTCTCTATTGTGTGGCACAAAGACATCTTGACTCACCCTAAGATTGGAACAAGTTTGGGTACTATTGTAATCAGCTTGTATAGTTATTTCTTGTCCATCATATGGAAACTTGATACATTGATGATATGTTGATGGTACGGCTTGCATATCATGGATCCACGGACGACCCAAAAGTATGTTATAAGACAGATCTCGATCTAGAACCTGACAAAAAGTATTCTTCACAACAGGTCCCACTCTGATAGGTAGCAATATTAATCCCTTAGAAGCTCTTTCTTCATCATCATATGCCTTAATGGTTATCTTCCTTCGTGAATCAATTTCATTTTCTGAAATTCCTAAGGCATTTATCAATTTTAAGGTACAAATATTCAAACCGGCTCCTCCATCTATTAAGACACGTCTAATTCGATGTTTATGGATCATGACTTCAAGATAAAGCGAGGAATTATGTGGATGTGTCATAGAAGCATCATCTTTATCGGAAAATGAAAGACAAGTGGGGGAAGACAAATGTCCCACCATGGCTTGAAATCTGTTTGCATCTAGATCAGTATCAACAGTTGTGTTCACAAGCGCTTCTTCTAAAATATTTTTGTGTATAGGGGATATTTTAAGAAGTTCAAGAATAGAAATTTGAGCTGATGTTTTTCTCAATTGATCAACCAGATTATACTGAGTTGGAGAAGAAATAGTTGTTTTAGATGAACTTCCTTTTAAAACAACCTTTGCTTGACCTCTTGTTGTTACATTAACCTGTTGATATTCTTGTTTTCCTTTAATTTTGATAACATTAATCCGATTATCATCTGTGTAAATATGGCGGATTATATTGTCTTCAACATTATGTATGCTTTTGGCTTTGGTATCCGATGTTTCCCCCTTTTGGTAGTTTGGCAAAGGATCTTTGAATGCTTGATGATCATCATTGGTATGATGTCCCTCAATTGTAATAGTACCATTGTCAATTAAATCTTGTACTAGATTTTTTAAAGCTTGACAATTGTTTGTTCTATGACCTTTACATCGATGATAATTGCAATAATACGAGTCATTCCATGATGGTGGTTTAACTCGTGGCTCATAATCTCTTTGTGGTGGTAAAGTAATAACCTTATTATCAAGAAGTTCCTTGAGAGCAGATTCAAGAGATTGACCCAAAGCAGTAAAAGTCCGTCGATTTGAAAAGAATGAAGGTCTAGACGGATTTGATATTTGGGTATTGCCAAGATTATTATTGAAATTACCACGATTTTGATTGGTATTTTGATTGGTCATGTTCTCTTGCTTGGAAATTTGTCCTTGTTGATTGTTGTTTCCTTGTTGAATTGTATTTCCTTGTGAATTGTTTCTTGGAGCACTTGATAGATTGAAAACGGATGGTCTTGTTCATAAATTATTTGCATCCACTATACCATCATTAACAACATTTTTGTGTCTATTCCAAAACCTTGTTTTATCGTTGTTTTGATTTGATGTACTTGGATTATCAAGTTTTATCACTCCCCTTTTAACCAAGGCCCCTTCAATGGTGATTGCATTTTCAATCAGTTTTTCAAAGTTATGAGGACAATGAAGGTTAAGCCTATAGCTTAATTCTGGATCAAGGCTATTGATAAAAATATCCATCTTTTCCTTTTCAGGAATAGGACGAGAATATCGTGCAAATAACCTTCTCCATCTTTGTAAAAATGTAGTAAAGGGTTCTCCTACTTTTTGTTTTACTTTACAAAGATCAAGCATTGTTATTTGATGTTGAATATTGTAGGAGTATTGTGAGATAAACTGATTTATCAACTCCTCAAAAGTTTTGATAGGTGGAGTGATTTTTGAAAGCCACTCCATGGATTGTACACCTAGACTTCGTGGAAATAATCGCATCAAGTAAGTATCGTCATAGGCGAATTCAAGACTCATGTTTCGGAAATCCCTAACATGGTCTATGGGATCAGTTTTTCCATTATACCTATCATACTTAGGAATTTCGCAATGTTTTGGAAATGGGATCATTTGAAGACTCCTATCAAATGGATAAGGAGATATGTCTTCCAAAACATATTTCTTTGTTGTACCTCCTTGCATTTCCTTTATTTGCCCTTGTAATTCTTTTATCTGTTGGTTAAGAGCACTAAAGTCATTAGGAGGATTTTCAGGATTTTGTTTAATCCCCTCTATGTCAAAGGTGTGAGGCAACTTAGCTCCTTGATTAGCTAATGAAAGAAAATATTTTTCTTTGTTACGTTCTAGGATTCTTTCCATAAGAGTATGGAATTGAGGATCTTGTTCTGCTTCTTGAAGCTTTTCTTCCGTTATCTCATCAAGATTAAATGTTTCCTCTTCTTTTTCATTTCGATCACCCATTTTACTAGTTGTAGTTTCTCCCTCGTCTTTTTCCATTTGTTTTTGAGATCTCGTGAGAACAGGCATAGATTTTACTCCAAATTTTACTTACTTTTGATCAAAAGAGTGAAATAGTGCAATTGATGTGGTATGTATGAAAGTCAGAATAAAATGAAAATTCTATGACTTATACGAAATTTTCTAATCTTGTAGCTTGTGTTGTTCCCTAAGTGAAAGGATGAAAATCCTGTTAGTGGGAATATAAGCAAAAGATCAAGAAAATGATGATTTTTGCACTTTATGAAGTTTTGATCATGGCTTTGTAAAAAGATGGATTTTGTGATAGATGCCTAATGTATTCTAAGTTCTCTATTGTAAGATTTGATTTGGACGAGTAGAGTATTCGATTGCTGGTTGGGGAATATAACTAAAACGGATGCGTTGACTATGGTTATGCCTTTGAGAAAGGGCTCTTCTTTGAAAATAAGCTTGTGAATACAAGGGCTCTATGGCATAATCATCTGAAAGACCTCTAACACAATCATGATACCTATGAAGAAAAGTTCTATATTTAAGTAAAACTTTTCGACTTTGATATAAGAATTGTTGTTTCTTCAATAATTTCTTGTGGTTGAGAGGTTTCTTTGGCTTCTTAATCCTTTTGGAAACGGATTTCTTTACAAATTTTGTAGATTTCCAATCTCGTAACATGAGATTGATCAATATGATAATGAGTGTTTTGGATGATCTTTATCTAAATTAATGTAATGAAAACACATCAAACAAATTTAAAACAGTTGTTTTAAGTCCTATGCTAAACATCAAGTGTGTAACCAAAATGTTTTTCAAAAATTGTTTTAACAGGTTTTACACATGACAAGCACTTCAAACAGACTCACTCTTAGTTCTCAAGTAGGTCATCATAGCAATCAACAACCCACATCTTAAAACTGCGTCGACTCACACAGCCGTGTCACCCCCGAAAGGGCGCCCGTGTTTTTGTCTTTTCCAGGTGCGTACTCAGAGTGACGGAAGTGGATACCGGATCCCCTGAGCAAACAATCCTTGGCAGTTATATGGTGAGTATCTTGGGGGTAGATTCTTCCCTCCCCTGCACTGTGATTGAAACAATGTTCGAAACTGACTCGGTTAGTTACTACACTAGGTTCGTAGTAAGGATTTCCGTTCGGTGCGGCAAATGATAGACTCCCTCGAGAGACCTCCCTACCTTTAGAACAAAGGCTTTGGGGATGGTTATCAATGCACACTACCGTCAAAAGAGGGTTTCCCCAATTTTGCTTTAAATTTTATAGTGGGGTGGAATAGCCTGGCTTTGGCTTGAACCCACTTGAGTCGTTCCTCTTGGGTGAGTACTTTTTCCCACAAGAGCAGGCTCTCTACAAGGTTTTAATAAAACTTAAAAATGCATAAAAATAAATAAGTGAGTTTGGCATTTTGATCACCCAGTTAAGGGGAGAGCATAGGCCTATCACTGAGAACAAAGCAAACACTAGGTTCAATTGTTAAGCACCAAAATAAAAATTTTCTAACTAAGTGAAGATATTGCTTCACATAAACAGAAAATTCATTTTAAGCCTAAATTGAAAAATGAAGTGTCTATCCTAGGATTGCTTTATTTTATGCTTTAGATGTCTACCCTAGGATTGATAAAAAAATTTTTTTTGCTTTTAGATGACTACCCTAGGATTGATAAATTTTTTTTTTTGCTTTTAGATTTTTAATAACTGTCCGCGGCTACGTCGGAATCAGTTAGACTAAACTACAGTTACAGATTACAGATTACAGTCTTCTAAAAATTTGCGCTGCAAAACATATTACGGGCGCTGAAATATTCGTCACGGGCGCTGAAAATTAGTCACGGGCGCTGAAAGATTAGTTACGGGCGCTAAAACAGTCGTTACGGGCGCTGAAACAGTAATCACGGGCGCTGAAAGATTAGTCACGGGCGCTGAAAGATTAGTTACGGGCGCTAAAACAGTCGTTACGGGCGCTAAAACAGTAATCACGGGCGCTGAAAGATTAGTCACGGGCGCTGAAAGATTAGTTACGGACGCTAAACTGGAGGTGTTCTTCTGAAAACGTGTCGTCTGCGCTATTCCGCTATTTTTTTCTGTAACCTGTCAAAAAAAACTGCAAACAAAACATTAAAAAGGGGGCAAGTGCCCCACGGTGGGCGCCAAAAATGTGTTATATGCTTAATTGTAATGTAAATGAAAACAAAAACACTAAATGAAACCTTAAACTAAAGAAATTTAAATTAAATTTAAACAAACAAAATCTTTAGTGCCGTCCCATTTTTCTCTATCCACAGAGATTCTTTTGAAGCTTTTTGGCTCTCAGATTGTGTAAGCTTCTCCAAATGGCTGCTGCAGAACGAGTATGCAAAAGACAACTATTCTAGATGCTGATGAAAGTGAAAATGCAGATGAATATGGACAGGGGCTGTAGATTATGTACAGGGGCTGTGAATTGAAAATGTCATGATTCTACTGCTATTATGCTATGATTCTATGCTATTGCTATGAAAATGCTCTATGAATGCTGGGAATACTATGCAATTTGCCTATAGTTTACTTGCTTCAAATTCTATATGATTTTGGAGCTCCCGGCAGCTGTATTTATAGATTTTTTGCAGGCTTCATCCCGGCTGGCAAGAATCTACGGCTATGAATTTGTCTGGTAAGTTTGAATGGTGAGAGATTGAGAGGTTGAGAAGAAAATGGGGGAGGTTGAGAGGTTGGAGAGAAGAATGGAATCATGTCTTCAACCCACGGGAACAAGCCTGCACAGAAACAGAGAAATTTAATTTTCTGTTTTGGCAGTTTGTTTCCCGGGAGTTGAAGATAAATCCCAAATTAAATAAATATTTAAATTTATTTAATTTTATTTATTGCTTTTGATATTTGATTTTTGAAAACTATAGAAGAATTAAATATTTTTGGAATATTTAATCATGATGTGACTTTAGAAGATTTTTGAAATATTTAGAAGAATTAATTAAATATTTTTGGAAATATTTCATTATGAATAGATTTTTGAATTGAATTAGAGGAATTTTGAAATGATTTAAAAATGAATATTGGATTAGAGGAAATAATCAAATATTTTGGAATATTTAATTACAAATGATATTTAGAAGAATTATAATATTTTAATCTTTATTTGAATAAAATATTCAAACTAAGATTATATGATAATTAATATAAATAAATTGTAACATTTATTTAATTAATTAAGAAATGAATATGAAAAGGTGATTAAATATTTAATCAAAATGAAATCATGAACAATATAAATAAATTATTTAAATTTATTTATATGTAGATAGAATCAAAAGATTTTAATTAAATATTAAAAATATTTAATTAATTACCAGACAATGTGATATGACCATTTTTAAGTGTATACAATATGGATTTCCGCATTGCCATTTGAGGAAATAGAATGTTAGCTTTCTTCTTATGTATCTGAGTATTTTATGAAAAAATAACTAATAGTACAATTTTTATGCAAAGTCCTCAATGCATGCTAATGGTTAAATTCAGTTAAATGAAGATAGAAATCGGTGAATTATTTTACAATGAAAAAGAAAAGAAATGGACACATTTAGATAAATATCATTTTGGGATACATTTTTACATTTTCAGTTCTTTTATTTTTAAGAATACAACTCTTTTCAATTAGCTTGATTCCAATATTTGTTTGTAATCCTTAATTAACCATTAAACAATCGCAAGTAGTAGCTACCGCAGAAGCATTTGGACGAATTTGTTAAGTTATGATTACAAAATATGGGAACAATCATGTTTACATGCTGGTGCAATGCAACTAGAAATCAAAAAAGGAATAGTGTGGTTTTTCCAATAACAATTAACCGTTTTCCCACAACAATTCATAAATTATTTCCAATAGCTAATCTGTCGATCCTTTAGGGAAAGTTAGACGCTAAGTGAACTAAAATTTGCATATTTATGTATACTACAACACAAGCGACATACAAGACTATAGGTTGTTTATAAGCTCACACCCATTTAAAATCGGACTTTAGTTATCCCTGTATCATGAAGCAAGGTAGATGCAAAATTTCCAATAATATTCAAGCAAGCTAAGCCATAGTGAATGAAAATTTAAAAGTATGCATGCAAATAACATTTGCTTGATACTTGATAGTGAGGATTAAGAGCATAATATTATGGTTAAGGTGGCGTTGTATTAGTGGTCACGCAAATTCAAACCCTCACTGGGTCAATGGTCTTGCAGGTATTGTGCGGCTATGCTTCTGATAGTCCACCACACATACACGTCTATCTGTTGAGGATGGAAACCTGTTTGTAGTCCCACCACCTGGGCCTAGTTAATGCCTAGATTGAGGCAGAGGGTTTGAATTTAGGGCTTAAATTTGATAGGACCGTCTGTCAAACAATTTTTTTTGTGACGGTCATTTATTTGAAGTTTCCTTTCAAATATTAAAGGTTATCTATTTTAAGAAAATATATGTAGATTGAAAAAACATATATAAGAATAATTACATAAAATTTTTGATAGTTTAACTAAAACTTTTCCTTTCAAATGACACAGTCTTCCTAAAATTTTAATTGCATTTTACAGCTAAAATGACTAAATATGGCCATATGACCATCAAATTTAAGCCCTGGATCTGATGAAACCCTCAATTTACTGATTTAAAAAAATAAAATTTGATAGCAAGACATGTTTAATCAATTCAAAGTTTAAAACAATATTCCACCCACTGCTTATCAGTGAAACAATCTATGCAGACACATACTTTACCACTATTGAAAAGAAGAAGCAGAACTATGGTTTTCATAAAGTGAGAAATACAATATCATTTTCTATTTTCAAACATTCCACACAAAAACACATTTTTTTTGCTTTGCATATACAGCATTGCAAAAACAATGAGTAAGATGATCCATGAGTTATATACACTCTGCAACTGTCAAACTCATGCATACCGACAAAAGATTTAGACTTGTTAAAGTGAAGCATTATCCTAACCATAACACAGCAAGAAGAAAGACGAAAAGAGTGGGAAAAGATAAAAACAACAAGAAGTGAAGGTAAATGAGCTTGGCTGCAAAATGGTAAGGCCCAAGTCAGTGACAGAGTTACACATCAAAAAAAGGAACTTAGGTCACCCAAGAATATATATCTATAGTAAGTTGGAATTGCAGAGGTTATCCTTGGAGAAGAGGACCTAGTTTAGGGCCCATAGTAGTTGGAAAAGACATTATTATCCTTACTGAGACTTATGAGCATGAAGGGTGTCAAATTCTAGATTTTGAAGGATATAAAAAGATCTCAATTTGGAATGAGAGAACAAAAAAAGGCAAAGGTCATGGTGGAGTTGCAGTCCTAATCAAAGAATCATGTGACAAAAATATAAAAATGGAGAAAGAAGAGATCAAAACAAACAGTACATATGGTTAAAAATAACAAAAAATCAAACTACAATTAGAGTGGCACAAGACAGGAAAAACAAAGCCTATAATTGAAAATGAGAAACAAAAAGGATACAAGAAGATGATGGTTTTGTATACTTCTCCAAAGGGTTCAAAAGTTGGGAAAACTAATTGGGTGATGTATCAGTAGCATCTTGGTACTAAGGAGGGTGAAAGGGAGGGTGAATTTGTTGTATCAAAAGTATTCAATCACCAACAGACTAAGCAATGTGAAAAAAGTGGTCCACAGGTACATCAAGAGGATGTTGTGACTTTCATAAGCAAGGGGGGTCTGATTACAATCAATGCATCCACTCTTCCCATCCAATCAAGTTCAGGAAACACACATGCTTCCCTTAATGTCTACAGTCAAAGAAGAGTAAACGCCTTGTGCAGTTTCACCTTAGGTAAAACTTATGTTAAGAAACAATAAACAAGTGATTTTGCTTTGATTTCGTTCAAGCTAGTCTTTTAGGTTCTTCCATTGGAATTTTCTAGTGCTTTTCTATTGAAACACGCTATTACATTTCATCATTTGGGTTTAAGAGTACATACATGTTCCAAGGTTTGTTACCTTTCCCACACAGGGTTTTTAAGCATAAAGAGGAATATTTCATCCACCCTTTCCCACATAGAGTTCTTTATCACTTAAAAATACCAATCATTTACACTTTACCAATCATAATTCTTACCATGTAAGAGGAACATTCATCCACCCTTTCACATAGTTTTTTACCACTTAATAGAAACAAGTAGCAAAGAATAGAGTTATGTCTGGCCTCAATCTTTCACTAATTCAAAAGTACTTCGTAATATGATAAAGTCTCATAGATTATTTTAGTATGATGAAGGATATTGAAACCTTTTTACTTACTTATATCAATGGCCCCCACTTTCTTAAGTGATGTACTAAATTTTAGATATATTTGTTGTGCTAACTTGATTTCTTACATTGTGCAGGCTTTACAATAATGGAAAACCCTAATTCAAATGTTTCCCAAGCTCAAATTAAATCATTGTCTAGCATTGCTTCTGAGATAACAATCCTACTACTGAGGTTAGTCTTAGGGGTAGAAAAAGAAATAATTCAAAGAATCCTTGTGAATTGTATGATATTGGATATGCAATAGAGATGTTAATAAATCTCAGTAGAGTGAGGGTTGATCAAGACATGTATAGTTGCAGGAAGTGGTGGTAATAATGGCATGGAAAACACTAACCCTAACCCAAGAACATCTAACAAAAAGGCTAACATAGACGATCATGGTAGGAGAGTTAGGGCTAGAAAAAGTGGTTGATTTATTAGAGTCGATGATGCCTATGGTTATTAGCAAGCCAATATATGGTATTCTATTAAATTTTTTCATTTATTCTTATGTTTTATGCTATCTTATAATTAAAATATAATGCATTGAACATTATATCTTTCTTCAACAAAAACTTCTGGGAAGATTTTTATATCAATCTTTTAGGTTATATTGTATAGCTCATATTTAGGATGACTCCATTTTTTTGTGGGTTAAAGGTTAATTGGAAACTTTTTGAGTGATGTTAAAAGATGTTTTGAGTTCAATAATAATGAATTCCTAAATTATCTAACAAACAATATATTTCATACAAAGAACACTTATAATATTTGTTTCTGATGATGACAAAAGAGAAGAAATTAGATAAAAGTTGTTGGGCAGAAGTAGTATGTACAATTTTACTTTTTTAAATTTATTTGAATGTAGAATATTTTTTAATAAAAAGGTGAATAATAGAAAGAGTTTCTTATTTTGAGTGCAATATATTATTAAATGTTTTAAATATTTAAAATTTAAAAGAATTAATCTAATCTTTAGATCATGTTATTTGTGATCTATTGTTAAATCAAGATTAAGTAATATGTTAATAAAATAAATTTTAAGAAAATTTTAATCATAAAGTCTTTCAACAAATAAATTAGAGAGATTTAAATATTTAAATATTCCTTTTTATAAATTATATTTTAAAATTTATTATATATTAAAAATCATATTTTATTATATTAAAATATATTTTAAAAATAAATATACAATATTTAAAAAAAATTAATATAAATATCCATTTCATCATATTTTTTTGTATAATTAGTAATAAATTCACATTTATTTTAATGTTAGGTGGACATTTTATTGCTAAGGTTGCCACATTTTACAATTAATGTTGGTTACATATAGTTCATTGTATATCCTCAGACAAAGCTATGCTAGTCACAGGTGATCAAGATAGGAGGTTAAATTATCTTGATATAGACTATGACATGAATTTAATAAAATAGGTTGATTACAACAATTTTGAAACAATATATAAGTATGCCAATTCTTTACATTCTTGATCTTATTCATTTTCACTGGTTTTGTAGTGGAGAAAGGCATTTAATGTTGATTTGAACAGATTTGTAGATGAGCTCATTGAACAATCAAGCATATTTTTATAAGGTTGTACTAAAAAGTTACATAATGAAGTTGGGAATGAACTTATAAAATTTATCTCATTTTGTATGTAGGTGCTTGAATACATAAGGTTTACTTATATATGTGGGCTTGGAACTCCCTGCTTAAAAATGCATTTTATTAATAATTATGGTTGCTTGTAATTGCTTGTAACTATAAAGATATGTTTTCAATATACATTCATTTGTATAGTCTAGTGCTTGTTTCACATACACTTCTTCTAAAACCCATTCAAAACTATTGATTTGACATGCATCTATTAAATTTTTGAATTATTTATGTTGCTATGGCTAAGACCATTCTAACTACATCAAGCTTTTTAATTGGTGCAAATGTCTTATCCTAGTCAATTCCATGTCATTGGGTAAAAAAAATTTCTTCTAACTTTATTTGTATTTCTCAACAGATCACCTAAATTATATTGAACTTATTCTTACAAACCCATTTGAATATTAAGCAATATTTACCTTCAAATAGATCTACTAACTTTCATGTTTCATTCCTTTTGATGCAATCTATCTATTCATCCAAAACCTTATCTAATTTTCTTCCTTGATTGATTTCCTCAAAATATATAGGATTATGTCACATCCCAGCTAATTAAGCCTAATAGAAGTCAAGTAGAGTAAAGGCAAGAGTATGGGCACCATGACAAAGAAAGAGGAGAGATGGTGCATTTAATAAGGTATGGAACCCTTGTCATGTCTCCTCCAATGTCACATGAAGGGAGGGGCATCCATTCTTAGGTGAATGATATGTCACACCTAACAGCTCATTGAAGTGAAATGAAAACATATAATAATGTCCATGAGGCCAAAGAATTCTATGGGACCCAAGAGTAACACAAGATCCTCCCACCAAAAGGCCCTAAATAGATTGCAAACTTCATTCGAGAACAACCCTTTTGCAGTGAAATTTGATGATGAAGTTTGTAGTTTTGTCTAACCTCGATTCTTCAAATAGGGTATTTAAATTATCGACCTAGACGGTGTCCCCATAACTAGCCTGGATGTCTTTATACGCTGAGCACTCCATGGTGAAATGCCATTCCGTCTCCACCATACCCATGTTACAAAATTGAAATTTTCTATTTTCCCACTACTCTTTAGGAACCACCCACCTGCCCATTTGACACCTAAGATGGTGTGAACTAGTACACAATTGAGCTATCATCATTTTTTCTTTCCATTTGATAATCGCTCCTATATAGGACTTTTCTTCATGGTCCCTCGTGGGATTGAATTCTTTGATATAATAATCCTTTTTACGCCCTATCTTTTTCATCCATATAGCATATTTAAATTTTTCTCACATATTTTTTTATTTCTTCAGTTGTGATTGGGCAAGTTCATGCATCTCAACATCCCACTTTTTCATCCATTTGATATTTTGTTTCATCCAGGTATTCTTTCTTCTAGTTAGCTCTTCTTTCATCATTAACTTAGGCCAACGATGACTCTCCATATTCTGAACCTTCTTTAGGTAGCTTAATAACCGGATCATCGCCGAGGCCTCCAAGGGAAAAGTACCAGTCTCTGCCAATAAAATCTCAGAAGGCATTGTAGTCTTAAGCTTGAGGTTGCTTATAATTAGATGTTTTTGTATTCTTTCCACTTGTCTCCATTTCTGGTTTGACATATTGCTGCCCCAAATTTCACACACATATAGAATCATCAGGGTGACAAGAAGCCCAAAAAGTGTTCTTTTAGTTTTCCAATCCCATAATTCAACATTTCTACATCTATTTTCCAAAGAGTATAGCACTTTCCAGCCTCCCTGAATTCTTTTTGCTCTACATGTTTCCCAGCTAAGTTTGTTGTGAAAAACAAGCCCAAGGTACTTGTACTTGTCCACTATTTCCAACAGCCTACTTTCAAAGAGAAATTCAATTTGTTGTTTTTTTCTTCAAAGTGAGAAGATCATTATTTTGGTTTTGCTAGTGTTCACTTGCATCGTGACTTCTTCACAAAATGTTTCAAGAGCCTTCAAATGCTTTCTCAAATCAAGCATAATTTTAGCAATTAATATGAGATCATTAGCATATAAGAGCAATTTTATTACAAAGTTGGCCAAATGAATGCCTTTCCCACCAACCTTGTCTAACCATTCTTCCAACTTATTAATGCAAAGCCCAAATAATGTTGGGGAAAGTTGGCAACCTTGCTTGACACCAACATCGCTACCAAAGGATTCTGACATACCATCATTAGTTCTGATTTTAGAACTGACCTGCTCGTAGAGCCTATGAACAACTACACTAAGCTCATATGGAAATCCCAAATCCTCCATTCTCTTCCATAGCTTACCTTGTGGAACTGTGTCAAAGGATTTTTGAAAGTCAATAAAGCAGCAATAAGCTTCATCACCTTGAACATCCCAAATTTTCTCTATCAAAAATCTTAGGGTAACTCCATGGTAGATAGTGGAATATTTGGGCCTAAAACCAACTTGTCCCTCAACCCTCTTTCCCTCTTGTTTAGCCCAACTGCTAATCCTATGCTCAATCATGCTTGCAAAAAGTTTTCCTATAAGAGGATTAATCATAATAGTCCGGTAGTTTGATGGGTTATTTCTGTCACCACTTTTGTGCAAGGGAATAACAACACTAGTGGTCCATACTTTTGGGAAGCCTTCTTGAATAACCCTATTGAAAATACCCCTAATACAAGGTGCAAGGACCTCGATACCCGACTTTAAATTCTCTGCTTGCAGCCCATCAATATCTTGCACTTTCCCTCCTTCCAACCTTCTTATGCCTTGAATAATATCTTCTACGGTGAATAGTTCTATGGTTGTGTTGATTATTGGAGGACTATGTTTATCCTGCTCACGCTCATAAAGAATTTTTGTATAGTCTAGCCATTGCGGGCTTGTAATATTATTTTCCATTTATTTTCTTTTTTTCTGTAGCTCCTTCCAAAAAATTTTGGGGTTGTTCTTTCCAAGGGTGATCAGCTCCAATCTTCTTGTACTTACATATTTTTCTTTTTACTTCGTATCACCCTTTCATACTTTTTCTTGTTTTCTATTGTCATTCCCTCCTCGTGGAGCTTCCTTTTTGTTAAGTTGCACTCTTCATCGAACCACAAGTTTGCTCGGAAAGTATTTGTATTTCCTCTCTTGGGTCTACTCCTCTTACACTCATCCAAAGCTTTGTGTACTAAAGGAATCAATGTGTTCTTTTTTATTGAGTGATGCTTTATGTAATCTGATTTTTTTCCAGATTCCTGAAAGATATTTTTGAGGGCATCCTTGAAGATTTTTTGATTTTGTTGAGTCATGAGAATCCTTCCCTGTGGGGGTGCTTTCATCTTTTCGATAAGGTCTTGTTCCCCTTGCTACTTGATTATGTGGATGTCAAGTTTTACATATATTGGATTGTGATCTAATTTCAACTCTATTGGACATTTACCAATCACTAGCTCCATTATCCTTGTTGTATAGTTACAAGATAGAATGACATAATCCACCACACTTTGTCCATTTGAGGTCTTACAAGTGATGTTGCCCGATCTCAGCCATGATCTCATACCATTGCATATTACCAAGTTGAATAAATTGCATACTCCCAACAATTCTGCCCCAAAGTGAGTAACATTACATTTATTATCTTGAGAGGATCGTTCACAAAGTTGATGGTTCTCTTCTTCCAGGCATAGCGGATCATCTTTCTCTTTATCTTTGCTTTTCAAGTTAAGAGACTGATTTTTAGTTGTCCTAGCATTAAAATCACCTATTACTATAACTTCTCTCATAGTGTTAAACACCAAAATGTCTTTTTTGAGAGAGGCAAAGGGATCTTCACGGTCTAGACTCATTTTCTTATAAGATTTGGAGCCTTTTGGGGTGAAGTAGCGAGCAACCAATCTAATTGTAGTATGATTTTCTGTTATTTTTAACCATATGTACTGTTTGGTTGGAGATCTTCTTTCTCCACTTTTATATTTTTGTCCCATGATTCTTTGATTAGGACTACAACTCCACCATGACCTTTGCCATTTTTTGTTCTCTCATTCCAAATTTAGATCTTTTTATATCCTTTAAATTCTAGAATTTTACACCCTTCACGCTCATGAGTCTTAGTAAGGATAATAATGTCTTTTCCAGCTGCTATGTGCCCTAAACTAGGTCCTCTTCTCCAAGGATAACCTCTGCAATTCCAACTTACTATAGATAAATATTCCTGGGGGACCCCGAGTTCCTATTTTTGGTGTGTAACTCTGTCACTGACTTGGGCCTTACCATTTTGCAACCAAGCCCATTTACCTTCACTTCTTATTGTTTTTACTTTTCCCATTCTTTTAGTCTTTCTTCTTGTTGTGTTATGGTTAGGTCCTTTGTTGATTGCATAATAACCATCTCTAAGCATTGCTGCTTTATTGATTTCTACACTTTAATCATCCTATATTCATCGCCTCCAAACGATTTTGGAACTCCTCTTCTTATAATTCTAGTGGTATGCATTCTTCACATCGACTGTCTTTCATCGGGTCTTTGCACATTGTAGAGGAATGCATTGGCTTAAGAAATGCTTATCTTAGCATTGACAAAATATATTCCTGTAATTGTGATTACCACGTCCAATATATAGCAATTTGATAAAAGCCAGCACCCTGAATATAAACTCACGATAATATGGGAGCTCGATAACCAATTGAAGATCAATTGAAGATATGGGACTGGAGGGCGCTGTCTATGCAGGTGACAATTTGCACTGGGCATCCATGGGCATCATGCCTAACATACCTGTTGCTAACCTGCATCCACAAATTGTCCTTCTATCTAGCATCCTTCAGTGTCCTTGTGTTTGTTAGTGATGCAGTGCCGTGTGCCCGAGTGAAATTGATTATTAAAACATAATATAATATTTTAAAATATGATATAGTTTCATTTTAAATTAACTTCCTAGTCTATTTGAAATTTTAAAAATTAAACTCTGATAATTTTTACATCCAAGTGACAAACATTTACTTATTTTTAATGGTTTTCTATTTACATTGATTTTAACATTTCACATGGACATTGAATATTAGAATATAATATAATATTTTAAGTTAGTGTGGCTTTCCAAGTTTACTGTTCAAAATATTTTAAAATATCATATAGTTTAACATTGGGTGTATTGCATTTTAAAATAATGCGGGTTTCGAGCCTATTTGATTTTTTTTTAATATGTAAAATTTAAAAATATTAAATAATTATTACATATTAAATAATTAAATTTAAAAGGTAAATTTATCTACTTCTTGATTGTTAAATTTTCATGTTAAATATATATATTAAATATTATATTTACATATTAAATTTACATGAATTTACCTATTTAAATTGTTCATGTTAAATTTACCTATTAAATTTTTCATGTTAAATTTATATATTTAAATTTTTCATGTTAAATTTATCTATTAAATTTTACGTATTAAATTTTACATATTAATTTTACATATTAAATTTTCATATTAATTTTACATATTAAATTTTACATATTAATTTTACATATTAAATTTTACATTATCATATTTTAAAATATTATATTATATTTTAATATTCAATTTCACTCGGGCACTGCATCACTGACAAACACACTGATGCCCATCGGATGCTCGGTGCAAATTGTCACCTATAGATAGTGCCGGACTGGAGCCATAATTATGGTGGATGAATAATAGAATATTATCATTGGGAATGAGACGGATATAGTTTCCAATAAATTCCAAGCGGCGTGAGAAACATAGACGTCTTCTATATTCAGCGATAGAAATAAATACCGTGGTGGAAATACAAGTTGATATTTGATGAGATAGTCCGAATGAATGAATGAATGAAAGATTTTAATGACGTTCACCAGACTAAACAGTCTATGGGACTGAGACCAACAACTTAGTTTGTCTCCAAACTCTTCTCCAGGTCAGATCTCCTGCTATTAATTGCTGCATATTGTCCACATCTGAAATATTTGAGTACTGATTACGGATATCTTCATATTGTCTCCAAACTCTTCTCCAAGTCAGATAACTAGCTGTTTTTCATATTGTATAATATTGTCCAGTTTAATTAATAATAAGTGCTTGTATTTATTTAACCATTCCGGTGATGGAAACATATGTTAATTATGTCCCAATAGAAAGCCCGATCATAAGACTTTCGTTGAATGAAATCCCGTCAGACTTTATGTCATATCATTCCCCTTATCAAGTTGTCTTCTCACGCAAAAGAATGGACGCCCCTCCCTTCACGTGACATTGGAGGAGAAATGACGAGAGTTCCATACCTTATTAAATGCACAATCTCTCCTCTTTCTTTGTCGTGGCGCCCATTCTCTTGCCTTTACTCTCCTTGACTTCTGTTAGGCTTAATTATCTGGGATGTGACATAATTTTTGAGGAAATCAATCAAGGAAGAAAATTAGATAAGGTTTTGGATGAAGAGATGGATTGCATAGAAAGGAATGAAATATGAGATAGTAGATCTATTTGAAGGTAAATATTGCTTAACATTCAAATGGGTCTATAAGACTAAGTTCAATATAATTTAGGTGATCTGTTGAAAAATACAAATAAGGTTAGTAGAAAAATGTTTTACCCAATGACATGGAATTGACTATGATAAAACATTTGCACCAATTAAAAAGCTTGATGTAGTTAGAATGGTCTTAGCCATAGCAACATAAATAATTCAAAAATTTATTAGATGCATGTCAAATCAATAGTTTTGAATGGGTTTTAGAGGAAGTGTATGTGAAACAACCACTAGACTATGCAAATGAATGTATATTGTAAACATATCTTTGTAGTTACAAGCAATTACAAGCCCACATGATTATTAAGAAAATGCATTTTTAAGCAGGCTGTTCAAAGCCCACATATATAAGTAAACCTTATGTATTTAATTGCCTACATACAAAATGAGATCAATTCTAAAAGTTCATGCCTAACTTCATTATTTAACCCTTTAGTACAACCTTATGAGAATATGCTTGATTGTTCAATGAGGTTGTCTAACAATTTGTTCACATCAACATTAAATGCCTTTCTCCACTACAAAATGATTGAAAATGAATAAGATCAAGAATGTAAAGAATTGGCATACTTATATATTGTTTCAAAATTGTTGTAACCAAACTGTTTTATTAAATTCATGTCATAGTCTATATCAAGATAATTTAATCTCTTGTCTCACTCTGACTAGCATAGCTTTGTCTAAGGATATACAATAAACTATATGTAACCAACATTAATTGTAAAATGTTGCAACCTTAGCAATAAAATGTCGGCCTAACATTAAAATAAATGTGAATTTATTACTAATTATACCAAAAAAAAATTATGAAATGGATATTTATATTAATTTTTTTTTAAAATATGGTATATTTATTTTTTATTTTTTGGTTAATAAGAGGCCAAGGCCAAAATTATTTATAAATCAAGATTAATACATCAGGAAACATATAATAAGTAGTTTATATGTATCTTTCAAATGCTGCACTTAAGCACAATTTCTAGCATTCTAACCATAAAGCCCTAAAACTAACTTCAGCGCAATTTCCATCATTTTCTAACCGACAATTTTCTTCAAAGCCATCCATTGCTAACTTAGATAATTCATTAGCTTCCTTGTTTTCCTCCCTATAGGTATGGTTGATCGTGTAGCACTCAAAATAAGCTAAGATTGTCAATATTCCATTGACTGTTATGGCTAAGTCTCCTTCAATCCCAAGTTTCATAACTTTCCTCTTTTTACATTCAATTAGGCCGAGATATATTTATTTTTATAGTATATTTTAATATAATAAAATATGATTTTTAATATATAATAAAATGTTAAAATATAATTTATAAAAATAAATATTTAAAAATTTAAATATCTATAATTTATTTGTTGAAAGACTTCATGATTAAAATTTTCTTAAAATTTATTTTATTAACATATTACTTAATCTTTATTGAACATTAGATCACAAATAACATGATCCAAATATTAGATTAACTCTTTTAAATTTTAAATATTTAAAACATTTAATAATATGTTACACTCAAAATAAGGAAATTTTTTCTATTATTCACTTTTTTATTAAAAATATTCTACGTTCAAATATATATATATTTTTTAAATTGTACATACTACTTTTTCCCAACAACTTTTATCTAAATTGTTCTCTTTCATCATCATCAAAAACAAATATTATAAGTGTTCTTTGTAGTGAAATATATTGTTTGTTAGACATTTCAAGAATTCATTATTATTGAAGTCAAACCATCTCTTAACATCACCCAAAAAGTTTCCAATTAACCTTTGAGCCATAAAAAAATAACCTAAGAAAAAATCAATCATCCTAAATATGAGCTAGACAATATGACTTGAAAGATTGATATAAAAATATTGACGGACATGTTTCTTGAATAAAGATATAGTGTTCAATACATTTTATTTTAATTAGAAGCTAGCATCAAACAAAAGAATAAATGAAAAAAATTAATAGAATACCATATATTGGCTTTCCAACAGCCACAAGCATAGCAAATCCAATTAATGAGCCACTTTTTCTACCCCAACTCTCCTATCATGATAGTCTATGTTAGCCTTTTCATTAAATGTGTTTGGGTTAGGGTTAGTGTTTTCCATGCCATTATTACCACCACTTCCTGCAACTGTGTCTTGATCAATCCTTGCTCTACTGGGAGAGATTAGCATCTCTTCTGGAAGTCCAATATCATTCAATTCACAAGGATTCTCCTAATTTTTCCATTTTCTACCCCTAAGAATCACCTCAGTATTAGGATCTATTATCTTAGAAGCAACACTATACAGGGATTTAATTTGACCCTGGGAAACATTGGCATTAATATTTTCGATTATTGTAAGTCCTACACAATGTAAGAAATCATGCTAGCACAAAAAATATATCTAAAAGTTAGTATATCACTTAAGAAAGTTGGAGCCATTCATTTATAGTGAGTAAAAGAGGTTTCAATATCCTTCATCATGCTAAAATAGTCTTTGAGACTTTATCATATTACAAAGTACTACTGAAGTAGTGAAATATTGAGGTTAGACATAACTCTATTCTTTGCTACTTGTTTCTATTAAGTGGTAAAAAAAATGTGCAAAAAGGGTGGGTGAACTTGTAAGAAATCTAAGTGGTAAAGTATAAATGATTGGTCTTCTTAAGTGATAAAGAACTCTATGTGGGAAAGGGTGAAATACATATTCCTCTATGTGCTTAAAAACCCTGTGTGGGAAAAGGTAACAAACCTTGGAACATGTATGTACTCTTAAACCTAGATGATGAAATGTGACATGTTTCAATAGAAAAGCACTACAAAATGCTGATGGAAGAACCTAGAAGACCAACTTGAAAGAAATCAAAGAAAAATCACTTGTTTATTGTTTCTTAATAGAAGTTTTACCTAAGGTGAAACTGCTCAAGGGGTTCGCTCTTCTTTGACTACATCGAGGCAAGCATGTGTGTTTCCTGAATATGATTGAATGGGAGGAGTGGCATGCATTAGGTGTAATCGGACCCCCCTTGCTAATCCAAGTCACAACATCCTCTTGATTTACATGTGGATTACTTTTTTCACATGGCTTAGTTTCTTGTTGATAGTATACTTATGATACAATAAATTCACCCTCCCTTTCACCCTCCTAAGTACCAAGATGGTATTGATGCATCACCCAATTAGTTTACCCGAATTTTGAACACTTTGTAGAAGTATACAAAACCATGATCTTCTTGCATCCTTTTGTTTCCCATTTTCCATTACAGGCTTTGTTTTGTCTTTCTTGTGCCAACGTACTTCTCATCCAATAGAGACATCACTTAAGATTTTTTGACACTTATGATGTCCTATTGAATAAGTCTTGCCTGTTTTATGGAAAACGTGAATAATACTACCACATCTTGTTTAATCCCTATAAAAAACCTTTATATAAGCAAAATACATATATAAATTAGAGAAACGATAGTGATCAAAGGTAGCCACCAATTACTTGACAAATTTTTAGGATTTGTATAGAAAATTCCACTCTCATCTTTCAGTGTCAAAATAAATTCATCTATAAAGGGATGAGGCTTTGCATTACCAATTCCAACCTTTTTTGTTAAATGTCTCAAAAGTTCTTAATTTGAAGGGTCAAATTTCACACCTACAGGTAGCCTAAGCCAGTCTTGCAAACCTTACAAACAACAAATTATCTTATGTACACGGTTTAGCTCTCAAGTACAAAGCATTGTGACTCTTTATCTACAGATTGGATTCTAAAGAATACATTATCAATAATCGTGCATTAGCTGATGTCAAATATACATGAATGCCAACATTCTTTTGCATTTCTAACCTAGATGCTTTTGGTTGCTCAACCATTAAAAGAATTGTTAGCTACCCTTCAATGAGACAAAATGTTATAAGCCCTAGTAGATTCTACTAAACTTGTAAAAGGGAATTTGAGATAAGAAAAATTCAGGAAACAAAATTCTTATTGAGAAGATTGAATGCCCATAAAATTTAACAAAAGGTAGCCATCCTGTCACCTTATTTAAAATGGGTGTATTCATTTCTTATCAATATAGCAGTAAAATTTGATGAAAAATTGTAGAGTCAAATAGAATAAGCTGAATTATCACAAGTATTGCAAAGCTTCCATAACAAAGACTCCTGCCCAAATTGGAATTCCATAAGAAACAATAAAACTTTAAAATTGGGAAAAATACTCTATCTAGATTCTTGGGTATTGAGAATTTGAGTAAAATACACCATCGAATTCGCCCTAACAAATGAACCATAAGAATGCTTCGAAATAGAACCAGCAAGTTTCTCAATTTCCTTAAGCAACCAAAATTTCAAACCTTGCACAGCTGTCAGTGCTTTGAAGACAAAATGCAAATCTTCTAATAGGCTAGTTACTGTTGTATGTGGCCTCAGCATAAAAGGTATTGACTAAGGAAATGCAGAGAAGTATAAAAGGAAAAGGTCCCATTAACTATTGCCATGTAATTCAGTGGAAATGGCTAGTCTTAAAAATGTGAAGAATAGATTATGCCACTAGAACTTACATAAGGTTACTGCTTATAGAAGAATTTTTTTGTCAATTTTTTTGCAAAAGTGAAAACTCATGCAAATTATCCCTAAATTTTTCTCAACATGTACGATTTGGATAGCTATTGAGAATTGGCCTGAAAAATTCTTAGCAGCAACTACTTTTAAAATTGAAGTACCTTTTATGGAACCAAAAGGTAATGTCCATCTTTTGCTACTTGATGAAGGGGCTATGGCACCTTTCAAGGTGCTTAGTCAAAGGAAATCTTTGGTTAATAGATGTATTGCAGTGGTCTATTCGATTGAAGGTAGGAACTTAGTATACCCATTGGAAATGCCCACCTTTTGATCCAAGATCTTTTGGCATCAAGTTTCCTTTTTCTTCCCAGTTTTGAAGGCATCGGATCTCATTGTTAGAGTTATATATTCTAATTATCAAAAGAAAGCAATAGATTAATATTCTTTTTGGATAAAGCTTATCTCCACTCAGATGTTGCAAACTACTCAGTAGTGTGGAATGTGGACTTTGGAGAAACAAAAATATTCAGTCACATAGAATTGCAATTAGCAAGTAGATTGAGGCCATACATGATTATTGTCAATTTTATAGTTGCAGTTGGGGCAATCAATGTTGGCATCACTCCTCCAATTCTGTCCTCTTGCATTTTTAACTTTTGTTGCAATTCCATGACCATCAAGAATATATGGTTCTTCGCATTGGCATTTGAGGAAATAGAATGTTATCTTTCTCATGTATGTGAGTATTTTATCAACAAATAAATGATACTACATTTTTTATGAAAAGTCCTCAACGCATGATAATGGTTAAATTCATTTAAATGAAGATAGAAATTGGTGAATTACTTTACAATGAAAAAGAAAAGAAAGGGACACATTTAGATAAATATCATTTTGGGATATATTTTGACATTTTTCAGTTCTTTTGTTTTTAAGAATACAACTCTTTTCAGTGAGCTTGATTCCAATCTTTGTTTGTAATCCTCAATTAACCATTAACGAATCGCAAGTAGTAGCTACTGTAGAAGCATTTTGATGAATTTGTTAAGTTATGACTACAAAATATGGCAACAATCATGTTTACATGCTGGTGCACTGCAACTGGCAATTGAAAAAGGAACAGTGTGGTTTTGATAGAAACAATTAACCGTTTTCCCACAATAATTCAAAAATTATTTCCAATAGCTAATCTCTAGATCCTTTAGGGAAAGTTAGACGCAAAGTGACCTAAAATTCGCATATTTCTGTTTACTGCAACACAAGCGACATACAAGATTACAGTTTGTTTGTAAGCTCACGCCCCTTTAAAATCAGACTTTAGTTATCCCTGTATCATGAAGCAAGGTAGATGCAAAATTTCCAATAATATTCCAGCAAGCTAAGCCATAGTGAATGAAAATTTAACAGTATGCATACAAATAACATTTGCTTGATACTGGATAGTGAGCATTAAGAGCATAATATTATGGTTAAGGTGGCATTGTTTCAGTGGTCACCCAGATTCAAACCCTCACTGGGTCAATGGTCTTGCAGGTATTGTGCGGCTATGCCTTTGATAGTCCACCGCACATACACGTCTATCCATTGAGGATGGAAACCCTGTTTGTAGTCTGACCACCTGGGCCTAGTTCATGCCCAGATTGAGGCAGAGGGTCTGAATTCAGGGCTTAAATTTGATCTGTCAAACAATTTTTTTTGTGACGGTAATTTATTTGAAGTTGCCTTTCAAATAATAAAGGTGATTCTGTCTGGATCTGGTTATGGTGTTGTGTTGGAATATAATTTCTCCCACTCATTGAGAATATAAATAAGACAAATATTAAATTGGAAAAATAAAAATCAAACAAGAATTTCTAGAAAGGGTTAGATAGTTTCTAGATAAGTTAGAGATTGTTCTAGAATATAGACAGGCTGGCCTAAGTCCTAGAAGAGTCGTTTGTAATTTCTAGACTGTATTTTGTAGTTTCTAGAATTATCTATATGTATCCTGAGTCCTCTATAGAGGCAGATGTAAAGAATTTTTGGACAAGCAATTCAATACAAGCATTGTGAGCAATAGCTCATGTTTATTTGTGTGTGTGTTTATTTATGAATTGCTGAATTTGTATTTGCTTATTAGTGTTGATCTGTATCCATCCATCTCCTTCAAAGTGGTATCAGAGCCGTAAGGAAGGACTGCTGGTTGTGGAGAGTTTGTCAGGTTGAGAGTGAATGTGCTCCAATTTGCAGCCTGTTCTCTTTCTGTGTTGCATGTAGGAGGATGTTGGTTTGAATAGATCACTGTTGAACTGTCAAAAAGGAGACTAAGAAGCCGCAGAAGTTGCCCAAGTCAACCCAACAAGATCACAGGAAAGAAGTTGCAGCCAAGAGGATTAGTTTGTAGCATTCACCTTCCAGCATTAAAAGAGATTGATGTTTTTGCAGGCATTGCCCATAGAAGACTAAGAAGAGTCAAGTCGATGTTGCCACCACTTGAAAGGAGAGTCAGTACCATCATTCATAAAGAGATCTAATCACAGAGTTAAAGTTTGAAGAAATCAAAGAGAGGTAGTTACTATCGAAGTCCATTCCAAAGGCAAGGCATGAGTCTATTGGAGCAGCCACGAGGAAGACAGATAAAGGAGGTTCAAAAGTTTTTAAAGTTTGAAGATCATTGTTAGCCGCAGGAAAAAGAGGAAGCACAGCCAAGGCAGCTGCTCAGAGCAGTTACAAAGTGTAGATTAAATGTAGATTTGAATTTTCTTGCAGGTCTAAAAGAAGAAATCGTTAGAAACCACAATTTTTTTTGGAGATAAATTTAATTTGAACATAGTTGTTGTTACAGTGACAAAGAAATCAAAAAAGATATTGGAAGGCACGGGAAGTTTCCAGAAGAAGAATAAGGTGATTTTAATTATTTGTTTCAATGGGAAAAATTGGAAAAAGGGTTAAAAAGGAGAATGAAAATTTAGTGGTTGAAAACAATTTTTTGGAAGAAGAATTAACAAAGCTTAAAGAACAATTGGATATTGTTAAAAAGAATAATAGATTCTATTTTGAGATTAATAAACACATGCAGAGAAAAGTGTAAACTTTTAGATGAAAATTATAATCTTGAAAAGGAATTGGAAGAAGTTAAAGATAAAAGTGAAAAGTTAGAAGAAAAGTTAAAATTATTTGATGAGGTTAAAAAGAGGAATGAAGAGTTAGAGGAAAAACTAAGATTGTTTGAGGAGGTCAAGAAAAAGAATGAAGAATTGGAACAAAGAGTGGAATTGGTTGATGACCTAGAAGTGAAATTAAAGAAATTAGAAGCAAATAGTGTGCAAATGAAAGAAATTACAAAAGTGAATGAATGTTTGAAGTCAAAATTGGTTCATGATGTTGCATGTAGTATAGATGACTTGAATTTTTCATTTGATAAATGTGTTTTTGCTGAAAAAGTTTGTGATAAAAACTGTCAAAATGATAATATTGTTAGATGCAATGGCAATGAAATGAATGTTGGTTTAAAGATCATGGAAAGAATGGGATACAAAGGTAAAGGTTTAGGAAGGCATGATCAAGGGATGAGAGAGCCAATTAAGTCAATAATGAGGCCAAAACATGGACTTGGATATGTGACAGCTAAAGGAAATAATACAGGTGTAACCAAATTTGTTAAAGAAATGGAATGTGTGCAATGTTGTCATTGTAATAGGAAAGGACATACGAAGGATAGATGTTGGGACTTACATCCTTGTAGTATTTGTGGTTTGAATAGTCATTCAGAAAAAACCATTTTGGAATAGGCAGTGCAAGAAAGATTCTATGGAAGATTGTATGAAAATGGATTGTGGATGGGTTTATGAATCTAGTTGGCAGAAAATTTCAGGTATGATCAAGAACTTGTTTAAGTATAAAAGTTCGCAAGTGAAAGTTGATGGCAAGCAAGGTTTTCAAAAGGAATAATTGATAATAAGTTTGAAGATGATAGTATCATGGAAAGGCAAGACATCTATAGAAGGAAAGAGTCCAAGAAGTTCCAGATTCAAGTTTTGAAGAGTTAAATAGTTCAAGGATTTCCGCAGCAGTTGGACTAGGACAAAGGCATCGTCAAGGCATAAAGATCATCAAGATGGAAAAGAAAAGGATTCAAGAAAGTTTGAAGAGTTGGTTGCAACCATAAGGAAAGGAAGAGAAAGAAGACAATTGTCAATGGCAAAAGAAATTGGGGAATGCTGCAGCATTCGTGGTAGAAATTAGGGAGGAGTGTTGGAATATAATTTCTCCCACTCATTGAGAATATAAATAAGACAAATATTAAATTGGAAAAAGACAAATCAAACAAGAATTTCTAGAAAGGGTTAGATAGTTTCTAGATAAGTTAGAGATTGTTCTAGAATATAGATAGGCTGGCCTAAGTCCTAGAAGAGTCCTTTGTAATTTCTAGACTGTATTTTGTAGTTTATAGAATTATCTATATGTATCCTAAGACCTCTATATAAGAGGCAGATGTAAACCATTTTTGAACAAGCAATTCAATACAAGCATTGTGAGCAATAGCTCATGTTTATTTGTGTGTGTGTTTATTTATGAATTACTAAATTTGTATTTACTTATTAGTGTTGATCTGTATCCATCCACCTCCTTCATGTTGAAGCTAGTTTCTCTGACTTTTTTATTTTTTCTTCTGGAGCTATAACTGGAGGTTTTCTTCACTAGTTCTTTCCTACCGGTATGCTCCTATTGAACCAGGGGATGTAATCTATATTCTTATCAATAAAATGTTCAGTGGCATAGCCACTTTTATTTAAACTAAAATAAAATAAAGGTTATCTATTTTAAGAAAATATATGTAGATTGAAAAAACATATATAGGAATAATTACATAAGTTTTTTGACAGTTTAACTAAAATTTTGCATTTCAGATGACACAGTCTTCCTAAAATTTTAGTTGTATTTTACAGCTAAAATGACTAAATATGGCCAATATGACCATCAAATTTAAGCCCTGGATCTGATAAAACTCTCAATTTACTGATTTAAAAATATAAAAAATAAAAAATGGTAGCAAGACATGTTTATTCAATTAAAAGTTTAAAACAATATTCCACCCACTACTTATCAGTGAAACAATCTATGCAGACACATACTTTACCACTATTGAAAAGCAGAAGCAGAACTATGGTTTTTATAAAGTGAGAAATAGAATATCATTTTCTATTTTGAAACATTCCAAACAAAAACACATATATATTTTTTGCTCTGCATATACAGCATTGCAAAAACAATGAGTAAGATGATCCATGAGTTATATACACTCTGCAACTGTCAAACTCACGCATACAGACAAAAGATTTAGACTCGTGAAAGTGAAGCACTAGCCTAACTCTAACAAATGCCCATGCCTCAAACCCGAACATACAAGTACTTCCCCTGCTTCCAAAAAAGACATGCAACCCTGCTTTTTGTTTTGTCGCAGCATTCATGGCCCATGTCTAGTGTTTTTTTGTATTATCAAAGGAAATTTTTTTACTATCTCTAGGTTTGAGGACTTCTTTCCATCCCCTTCCAATGTTATGAATCATTGGCCATACCTATGTTTAGTTTCTCTTTATGAATGATGTCCTGCTCACACTTTATCAATTCCAGCTTCCAAGTATAATCCATTCACCATTGGGAATTAGCCAACACAAAATTGGGTTATAAACTTATATGTGAAAGGCAAGGAACTGGACACAAGAGGTTAGGGAATCTAACTCGAGCAACATAAAATTGGTAGCACCATAATAAGCTAGCTATCCCATGAGTGTTAACGCATCATTCTCAGCGGGTGCTGTTGAGAGAATTTAGGGGCCTCTTTGATAAATCTAATTCAATACAATTTTCAATTATTTTGATCTTTCTCTATTAAAAGTGGCTGGGGATAACAGTAAATCTAACAGTAAAGTTTAAAGGAATTGAAATTTCTCAGAAAAATATTTAACTAATTGATAACTGTCGCTTGGACAACTTGGAATCTTCACCTTCAAAGTTAGAGAGGCCAATTTTATCAGAGGAAAGCTTGTGCAGGTGCTGCAGAGAGACTGGAGGTTTCCCATAGATGCGGATGTTAAAAAAATTATAGATTTCTATATCTGACCTTTGTTGGGATATAAGACTAACAATTGTATCTACATTGTAGATGCTGAGAAGATTTAATTTTCTGATAAAGCTATTTTCATGCAAACTGCTCTTCAAATTTTCCAGAAGTATCTAAAGAAAGCTTCAACTCTCCCATTTATATTTTAAGTAAATATTCTATTCATCCATGAAAGAGATGCATACTTCTAGGTCCCAGCCCAGCCAACCAAAACCCCTTGTGTGAACTAGGGGACCGTTTCACTTCATTCATATATCCTGTAAATTTTGTACCCCATGGCTTTGAAATAGTGAGCTGAGTAAACCTAGCCTTGTACCCCATGGCTTTGAACTAGTGAGCTGAGTAAACCTAGCCTTGCCAATCCCCCTAGATTAATTTATGCTAATTTCACCATTCAGTTACAGAGACAAGTGCTATACAGAGCATGCACAAGGTGTCCATCATCTCGTAAGGATTCAAATCCTAGAAGCTTAGAAGAATCATGATGATTTAATTTAAAAATTTTAAAAATTCAAAAATGGTCTCAGGTTATCCTTGAGCGGCATAATCCCGTTCAAAATTTGATTTTTCAGAGAATTTTTTTTCAAAATAAAATCGTTTAAATTTTATGTGTCCTTTTTAAAAAGGATGTGCACAAATTGTGAAATCATACTAATACAGTTTATACCATGACTATTTAGAGGTGTAGTTTCTACTGGTGCTAGAAACTGCACCTCTAAATAGTCATTGTAGAAACTATATTGAATTAGATTTATCAAACAGGACCCTAAATTCTCTCAACAGCCCCTAATTGAAGACCGATTTTAAAGGGGCATGAGCTTACAAACAAACTATAGTCTTGTATGTCGCTTGTGTTGCAGTATACTGAAATATGTGAATTTTAGGTCACTTAGCGTCTAACTTTCCCTAAAGGGTCGAGACATTAGCTATTGGAAATAATTTCTGAATTGTTGTGGGAAAACGGTTAATTGTTTCTGGAAAAACCACACCGTTCCTTCTTCGATTGCCAGTTGCACTGCACCAGCGAGTAAACATGACATCTGCACTTTTGTAAGTATTGTTCCCATCTTTTGTAATCATAACTTAACCACTTCATCCAAATCTTTCTGCGGTAGCTACTACTTGCGATTCTTTAATGGTTAATTGAGGATTACAAACATATATTGGAATCAAGCTAACTGAAAAGAGTTGTATTCTTAAAAACAAAAGAACTGAAAAATGTCAAAATATATCTCAAAATGATATTTTATCTAAATGTGTCCCTTTCTTTTCTTTTTCATTGTAAACTAATTCACCGATTTCTATCTTCATTTAATTGAATTTAACCATTATCATGCGTTGAGGTCTTTGCATAAAAAATGTACTATCATTTATTTGTTCATAAAATACTCAGATACATGAGAAGAAAGCTAACGTTCTATTCCCTCAAATGGGAATGCAGAGCACCATATATTCTTGATGGTCATGGAATTGCGACGAAAGTAAAAAATCCAAGAAGACAGAATTGGAGGAGTGATGCCAGCATTGATTGCCCCAACTACAACTATAAAATCGACAATAATCATGTATGGCCTCAATATACTTGCTAATTGCAATTCTCTGTGACTAAGTATTTTTGTTTCTCCAAAGTCCACATTCCACACTATTGAGTAGTTTGCAACATCTAAGTGGAGACGATCCTTATCCAGCTAGAATATTAAATCTATTGCTTTCTTTGGATAATTAGAATATATAACTTAACAATGAGATGTGATGCCTTCAAAACTGGGAAGAAAAAGGACTTGATGCTAGAAGATCTTGGATCAAAAGGTGGGCATTTCCAATGGGTATAATAAGTTCTTACTTTCAATCGAACTAGCCACTGCAATACTTCTACTAACCAAAGCTTTCCTTTGACTAAGCGCCTTGAAAGGTGGCATAGCCCCTTCATCAAGTAGCAAAAGATGGCTATTAGCTTTTGGTTCCATAAAAAGCACTTCAATTTTCCAAGTAGCTGCTGCTAAGAATTTTTAGGGCCAATTCTTAGTAACTGTCCAAATCGTACTTGTTGAGAAAAATTTAGGGGTAATTTGCATGAGCTTTCGCTTTGTCAAAAAATTGACACAAAAATTCTTCTCTAAGCATTAACCTTACGTAAGTTCTAGTGGCATAATCTATTTTTCACATTTTTAAGGCTGGCCATTTCCACAGAATTACATGGCAATATTTTATGGGATCTTTTCCTTTTATACTTCTGTCCATGTCCTTAGTCAATACCTTTTATGTTGAGGCCACATAGGACAGTAACTAGCGTGTTAGAAGATTTGCATCTGTCTTCAAAGCACTGACAGCTGTGCAAGGTTTGAAATTCTGGTTGCTTAAGGAAATTGAGAAAGTGGCTGGTTCTATTTCCAAACATTCTTATGGTTCATTTGTTAGGGCAGGTTGGATGGTGTATTTTACTCAAATTTTCAATACCCAAAAATATGGATGCAAGACTGGCCTAGGCTACCTACAGGTGCAAAATTCAACCCTTCAGATCAAAAACTTTTGAGACATTTATCAAAAAAAGTTGGGATTGATAATGCAAAGCCTCATCCCTTTATACATCCTGAAATTGTTAGGTAATTGGTGGCTACCTTTGATAACTGTCATTTCTCTTATTTATATATGTATTTGCCTTATCTAAAGGTTTTTGATAGGAATTAAACAAGATGGTAGTATTATTCTTGTTTTCTATAAAACAAGCAAGGCTTATCCAATAGGTATTGAAAAATCTAAGTGATGTTTCTATTAGAGGAGAAGTATGTTGGCGCAAGACAGGCAAAACAAAGCCTATAATTGAAAATGAGAAACAAAAAGGATGCCAGAAGATCATGGTTCTGTATACTTCTGCAAAGGGTTCAAAAGTTGGGAAAACTAATTGGGTGATGTATCAATACCATCTTGGTACTAGGGAGGGTGAAAGGGAGGGTGAATTTGTTGTATCAAAAGTATTCAATCACCAACAGACTAAGCAATGTGAAAAAAGTGATCCACAGATACATCAAGAGGATGTTGCGACTTTGATAAGCAAGGGGGGTCTGATTACAATCAATGCATGCACTCTTCCCATTCAATCATGTTCAAGAAACACACATGCTTGCCTTGATGTAGTCAAAGAAGAGTAAACATCTTGTGTAGTTTCACCTTAGGTAAAACTTCTGTTCAGAAACAATAAACAAGTGATTTTGCTTTGATTTCATTCAAGCTGGTCTTTTAGGTTCTTCCATCAGCATTTTGTAGTGCTTTTCTATTGAAACACTCTATTACATTTCATCATCTAGGTTTAAGAGTACATACATGTTCCAAGGTTTGTTACCTTTCCCACACAGGGTTTTTAAGCATAAAGAGGAATATGTCATTCACCCTTTCCCACACAGAGTTCATTATCACTTAAGAAGACCAATCATTAACTCTTTACCAATCATAATTCTTACCATGTAAGAGGAACATTCATCCACCCTTTCACATAGTTTTTTACCACTTAATAGGAACAAGCAGCAAAGAATAGAGTTATGTCTGACCTCAATCTTTCACTAATTCAAAAGTACTTCATAATATGATAAAGTCTCATAGATTATTTTAGTATGATGAAGGATATTGAAACCTTTTTACTTACTTATATCAATGGCCCCAACTTTCTTAAGTGATGTACTAACTTTTAGATATATTTATTGTGCTAACTTGATTTCTTACATTGTGCAGGCTTTACAATAATGGAAAACCTTAATTCAAATGTTTCCCAGGCTCAAATTAAATCACTGACTAGTGTTGCTTCTAATATAACAGATCCTACTATTGAGGTGAGTCTTAGGGGTAGAAAAAGAAAAAAACTGGAGAATCCTTGTGAATTGAATGATATTGGACATACAGCAGAGATGTTAATCAATCTCAGTAGAGCAAGGGTTGATCAAGACATAGTTGCAGGAAGTGGTGGTAATAATGGCATGGAAAACACTAACCCTAACCCAAACACATCTAACAAAAAGGCTAACATAGACGATCATGGTAGGAGAGTTAGGGCTAGAAAAAGTGGTTGATTAATTGGAGTCATTGCGTGTAGTCATTGGCAACCCAATGTATGGTATTCTATTAATTTTCTTCATTTATTCTTTTGTTTTATGTTACCTTCTAATTAAAATATAATGCATTGAACATTATATCTTTCTTCAACAAAAATTTGTGCGAAGATTTTTATATCAATCTTTTAGGTCATATTGTATAGCTCATATTTAGGATGATTCCATTTTTTTGTGGGTTAATTTTTATGACTGAAAGGTTAATTGGAAACTTTTTGAGTGATGTTAAAAGATGTTTTGAGTTCAATAATAATGAATTCCTAAAATGTTTAACAAACAATATATTTCACTACAAAGAACATTTATAATATTTGTTTTTGATGATGACAAAAGAGAAGAATTTAGATAAAAGTTGTTGGGTAGAAGTAGTATGTACAATTTTTCTTTTTTGAATTTATTTGAATGTAGAAGATTTTTTAATAAAAAAGTGAATAATAGAAAGAGTTTCATTATTTTGAGTGTAATATATTATTGAATGTTTTAAATATTTAAAATTTAAAATAATTAATCTAATCTTTGGATATTTTATTTGTAATCTATTGTTAAATCAAGATTAAGTAATATGTTAATAAAATAAATTTTAAGAAAATTTTAATCATAAAGTCTTTCAACAAATAAATCATGGAGATTTAAATATTTAAATACTCCTTTTTATAAATTATATTTTAAAATTTTATTATATATTAAAAATCATATTTTATTATATTAAAATATATTGTAAAAATAAATATACCATATTTTTAAAAAAATTAATATAAATATTCATTTCATCAATTTTTTTTGTATAATTAGTAATAAATTCACATTTATTTTAATGTTAGGCAGACATTTTATTGCTAAGGTTGCAACATTTTACAATTAATGTTGGTTACATATAGTTTATTGTATATCCTAAGACAAAGCTATGCTAGTGAGAGATGGGAGATTAAATTATTTTGATAGAGACTATGACATGAATTTAATAAAATAGGTTGGTTACAACAATTTTGAAACAATATATAAGTATGCCAATTCTTTACATTCTTGATCTTATTCATTTTCACTGGTTTTGTAGTGGAGAAAGGCATTTAATGTTGATGTGAACAAATTTGTAGATGAGTTCATTGAACAATCAAGCATATTTTCATAAGGTTGTACTAAAGGGTTAAATAATGAATTTGGGCATGAACTTCTAAAATTGATCACATTTTGTATGTAGGTACTTGAATACATGAGGTTTACTTATATATGTGGGCTTGGAACTGTCTGCTTAAAAATGCATTTTCTTAATAATCATGTTTGCTTGTAAGTGCTTGTAACTATAAAGATATGTTTTCAATATACATTCATTTACATAGTCTAGTGGTTGTTTCACATACACTTCTTCTAAAACCCATTCAAAGCTATTGATTTGACATGCATCTAATAATTTTTTGAGTTATTTATGTCACTATGGCTAAGACCATTCTAACTACACCAGGCTTTTTAATTGGTGCAAATGTCTTATCACAGTCAATTCCATGTGATTGGGTAAAATATTTTTCTACTAACCTTATTTATATTTCTCAACAGATCACCTAAATTATATTGAACTTATTCTTATAGACCCATTTGAATCTTAAGCAATATTTACCTTCAAATAGATCTACTAAGTCTCATGTTTCATTCCTTTGGATGCAATCTATCTCTTCATCCAAAACCTTATCTAATTTTCTTCGTTGCTTGATTTCCTTAAAATATATAGGATTATGTCACATACCAACTATCTAATCCTAATAGAAGTCAAGGAGAGTAAAGGCAAGAGTATGGGTGCCACGACAAAGAAAGAGGAGAGATGGTGCATTTAATAAGGTATGGAACCCTTGTCATTTCTCCTCGAATGTCACATGAAGGGAGGGGCGTCCATTCTTTTGTGTGAGAAGAAAAAATTGTTAGAATGATAGCAACACCTGACGAAAATGTTAGAATGACTGAAAATTTAAGGATGTCAGGTGGATGGACTCAGGGCAGGAAGCAGTGCTGGGCATGGGGGACTAGCTGAATGAGTTTGTTGGTGGGCAGTGTGACAGCTGTTTGAAGGAATGGCTCTTCAACGCCGCCCATATTCCACAGTGAAAGCATTTTCTATTTTCCCACTCCTCTTTAGGAAGCACCCACCTGCCTGTTTCACACCTAAGATGGTGTGAGCTAGTATGCAATTGAGCTATCAACATTTTTTCTTTCCATTTGATATTTTCTCCTATATAGGGGGTGATCCCACAATAGTGGTTTATAATTTTTAGCCAAACTAGACACTGAAATTATTTTTTAAAACTAAATCTTCACATTCGGGCACCTATAGCAGCTAAACCATGAATAATTTTAAGATGATGAAAACTAGAGTCTCATCACATTTTGTCTGTAGATTCTAAAAATATTTTTTTCAAAATTTTTGGAATCAGACTGCACTTGTTTTATCTCCAATTAGTTTTAAAAATAGTATTTTAAAAAGTGGCCTTTGCTTGTATAATGCATAACTTTTTTTTCCATAAAGGATAAAATTATAATTCTTTCAAATTTAGATTTGTAGCTTTGATATCTAGTACTTCCCACTTGGATTTAAGATAGGTTTTATTGGTGCTGCTAATCAAGTTTTGAAGTCAAACCAATTACAATTTCCCTGAACTTATAAGTGACCGTACTCAGTGCTTTTTGTATATATCAAGATTCAATTTTTATTTTTAGATCCAGGGACTTCCAATGTCACGGTGCACTCATATTTGTTTTTTTTTGATAATCTACTATTTTTTCCACATGTATGCGAATAGAGACCTTCATTTTAGATGAAAAACTATGTTTGCTTAAAACTAAAAAGAACAAATACATAATAAAGCAAAGCCATGTAAATTATATTCGTTAGATAGCTCGTTCTAAGGACTACCTGATTCAAGTTGGGTTTGTGAAGATTCTTCCATTTTCATCCTCAACCCGAGCTCTGAAGTGCTAAAATTCAATTTTTTTTGTGTCTTGGGGAGAGGATGAGAAATAAAGGGGGTTCGAATGAACCCCTAGGGTTTCGAGCGAACCTCTAGGGATTCACTCAAACCAGGGTTCATTCAAACGCCCCTTCTATGAGGGGTTTTGATGGCTTTTTTGGTAGGAAAGTAATAGGAGGGTTTGCCCGAACCTAGGTTCTAAGGAACCCCTAATGGGTTCGGTCAAACCAATAGGTTCGTACAAACCCCTAAAATCAATTTTTTTGCCATGCATTCATTTTATGTGAGCTTTCCTTCCTCACTTCAATTGTAAACCACTATTGTGGCTTCACCCTAGGCCTTTTCTTCATGGTCCCTCGTGGGATTGAGTTCTTTGATATAATAATCCTGTTTACGCCCTATTTTTTCATCCATATAGCATATTTAAATTTTTCTCACATATTTTTTTATTTCTTGATTTGTGTTTGGGCACTCATGCATCTCAACATCCCACTTTTTCATCCATTTGATATTTTTTTTCATCCAGGTGTTCTTTCTTCTAGTTAGCTCTTCTTTCACGATTAACTTAGGCCAACGATGACTCTCCATATTCTGAACCTACTTTAGGTAGCTTAATAACGGGATCATCATCGAGGCCTCCAAGGGAAAACTACCAATCTCTGCAAATAAAATATCATAAGGCACTGTAGTCTTAAGCTTGAGGCTGCTTATAATTCAATGTTTTTGTATTCTTTCCACTTGTCTCCATTTTCGGTCTGACATATTGCTACCCCAAATTTCACACCCATATAGAATCACCAGAGTGACAAGAAGCCCAAAAAGCCTTCTTTTAGTTTTCCAATCCTATATTTCAACATTTCTACATCTATTTTCCAAAGAGTATAGTGCTTTCTAGCCTCCTTGAATTCTTTTTGCTCTACATGTTTCCCAGCTGAGTTTGTTGTGAAAATCAAGCCCAAGGTACTTGTACTTGTCCACTATTTCCAATGGCCTACTTTCAAAGAGAGATTCAATTTGTTGTTTTTTCTTCGCAGTGAGAAGATCATTATTTTGGTTTTGCTAGTGTTCACTTGCATCTTGACTTCTTGACAAAACATTTCAAGAGCCTTCAAATGCTTTCTCAAATCAAGCACAGTTTTAGCAATTAATATGAGATCATTAGCATATAAGAGAAATATTATTACAAAGTTGGCCAAATGAATTCCTTTCTCACCAACCTTGTCTAACCATTCTTCTAACTTATCGACGTAAAGCCCAAATAACGTTAGGGAAAGTGGGCAACCTTGCTTGACACCAACATTGCTTCCAAAGGATTCCGACATACCATCATTGGTTTTGATTTTAGCTTTGACCTGCTCGTAGAGCCTATGAACAGTTGCCCTAAGCTCATGTGGAACTCCCAAATCCTCCATTCTCTTCCATAACTTACCTCATGGAACCATGTCAAAGGCTTTTTGAAAGTCAACAAAGCAGCAATAAGCTTCATCACCTTGAACATCCCAAATTTTCTCAATCAAGAATCTAATGGTAACTCCATGGTCAATAGTGGAATGTTTGGGCCTAAAACCAGCTTGTCGCTCAACCCTTTTTCCCTCTTGTTCAACCCAACTACTAATCTTGCTCTCAATCATGCTTCCAAAAAGTTTTCCTAGAAGAGGATTAATTATAATAGTGCGGTAGTTTGATGGGTTATTTATGTCACCACTTTTGTGCAAGGGAATAACAACACTAGTAGTCCATCCTTCTAGGAAGCCTTATTGAATAACCCTATTGAAAATACCCCTAATACAAGGTGCAAGGACCTCGATACCCCACTTTAAATGCTCTGCTTGCAGCCCATCAATATCTTGTGCTTTACCTCCTGCCAACCTTCTTATGCCTTGACTATTATCTTCTACAGTCAACAATTTGATGACTAGATTGATTATTGGAGGTCTGTGTTTATCCTACTCATGCTCATAAAGAATTTTCGCATAGTCTTGCCATTGTAGGCTTGTAATATTATTTTCCATTTGTTTTCTTTTTTGTCGCAGCTCCTTCCAATTTTTTTTGGGGTTGTTCTTTCGAAGGGTGATCATCTCCAATCTTCTTGTACTTACATATTTTTCTTTTTTAATTCATATCACCCTTTCATACTCTTTCTTGTTTTCTATTATCATTCCCTCCTTGCAGAGCTTCCTTTCTATTAACTTGCACTCTTCATCGAAGCACAAGTTTGGTGGGTTTAGCTCCCTTTCTTATTTATTGAGTGCTGCTTTATGTAATCTAATTTTTTCCAGATTCCTAAAAGAGATTTTTGAGGGAATCCTTGAAGATTTTCTAATTTTCTTGAGTCATGAGAATCCTTCCCTGTGGGGGTGCTTTCTTCTTTTTGATAAGGTCTTGTTCCCTTTGCTGCTTGATTATTTGGATGTCAAGTTTTACATATATTGGATTGTGATATGATTTCTACTCTATTGGACATTTACCAATCACTAGCTCCATTATCCTTGTTGTATAGTTATGAGATAGAATGACATAATCCACCACACTTTATCCATTTGAGGTCTTACAAGTGAGATTGCCCGATCTCGGCCATGATCTCATACCATTGCATATTACCAAGTTCAATAAACTGCATACTCCCAACAATTCTTCCCCAAAGTTATTATCTTGAGAGGTTCATTGCCAAAGTTGAAGGTTCTCTTCTTCCAGCCATAGCGGATCAGCTTTCTCTTTATCTTTTCTTTTCAAGTTAAGAGCTTGAGTGTTAGCTGTCCTAGCATTAAAATCACCTATTAATATAACTTCTCCCATAGTGTTAAACACCGAAATGTCTTTTTTAAGAGAGGCAAAGGGATCTTCATGGTCTAGACTCATTTTCTTATAAGATTTGGAGCCTTTTGGGGCAAAGTAGCAAGCAACCAATCTAATGGTAGTCTAATTTTCTATTATTTTTAACCATATGTATTGTTTGTTTGGATCTTCTTTCTCTACTTTTATAGTTTTGTCCCATGATTCTTTGATTAGGACTGCAACTCCACCTTGACCTTTGCCATTTTCCGTTTTGTCATTCCAAATTGAGATCTTTTTATATGCTTCAAAATTTGGATTTTTACACCCTTCATGCTCATGAGTCTCAGTAAGGATAATAATGTCTTTTCCAGTTGCTATGGGCCCTTAACCAAGTCCTCTTCTCCAAGGATAACCTCTATAATTCCAACTTACTCTAGATAAATATTCCTACGGGGCCCCGAGTTCCTATTTGTGATGTGTAACTCTATCACTGACTTGGGCCTTACCATTTTGCAACCAAGCCCATTTACCTTTGCTTCTTGCTAGTTTTACCTTTTCTCACTCTTTTTGTCTTTCTTCTTTCTGTCTTATGGTTAGGTCCTCATCAAGGTAGATTTATGTACCTTTAAGGAACCTCTTGTTCCTTAGTAGCACATTTTTGTCCTCAAGTTTCCCCAAGGTAACTCTTACATGCCTATTCTTGCCACCTATCCATTTTCCAATCCTATTTGCTTGCTGAATAATCCCTAACCATTGAAGTTCATCCTGAAAGAAATCCCTTGCCAACTCTTTTGTAGTTTCTTTCTCACCATAGTCTTTTAGCCCTTTAACAATGACATTCATAGTCCTATCTTTTTTGTCCTTTTCCTCTCTTAACTGCCTCCTAACTTGCTTTTCTATAATGTGTCTTTGTGAATCTAATGGTCCTCTTACTACATGAGCCCAAGATTTGGCCTCTTCTAATTGATCCCTTAGTTTCTCTTCTTTTAACTTCATGTTGTTCATTACTGCCTGTATTACCTTTAAGTAGGAATTATTGCTTTCAACTTACTCTTTTGGCTTACTTGTGCTTGCTGCATCCATTTGAACTAAAACTTGTCTTATTGATAATAATTCTTGTTCCCCTTTTTCCATGGAGATTTGCAGTTTGTTTATCTGTTCTTTTAGCAAATTGTTCTCCCTTGTTAACTACCAATTGGCTTCTATGATCTCTTTTACTTTGGTGCTTTCATAGAGCTCTCTTGTTTCCAAGGATTGGAGTATCTTCTTCATGTCCATTAGCTCATTGACGTATAAATCAGAGGACCACATAAGCAACATTATGGTGGGGCTATACGTATCAGTGTTAACTTCCTCCCCCAATGTCTTATCTACGTGAATGCTTTCATCTTCAGTTTGCTTCTTTCTTGAGACTATGTGAGATATTAAGCTCACATTTTATTTTCCTTTAGATTGCCCTATTTGCTCTTGCTGAATTTCTGTTGTAATAGTTGTATTCTTAGGTTCTATCCTCAGAAGAATTGTTGCAAGCTTGCCCCTCTTTTCCAACTTCACTTTTTGAGTTTTCCTATGCCTTAGAATCCCCTTGTACTATTTTTCATTTGCACAGACACACCTTCCCTCCATGCTTAAAAGGTTATTTTGTGGGAAGCCTACCACACATGTTCCCCACATGTTATTCGCTGCCCCAACAAATGCTGAAGACTCCATTGGAAGGTGCATTAAAAAGTTAAAAGGAATTAAAAAATTCCCCTGAGCTAACATGCTATTCATAGGCCACTGTGAACCCTTTTGTCTTTTTCCAGTTAATTCAACACTATATGGCCTGGGTTTTTTTGAGCCATTTGCTTTAGACTATATTGAAATAATGTTAGTGCCAGTTACAACATTCTCTTTATCTGCATCCCCTGAAATTAACAGATCCTCCACATTTCCATCATGCCCTTTTAGATATTGCCATTAGATCTGTTTTTCCAACTTCATTTTCTCTAATGTTTCAACTTGATCTGAACTGCTGATAATAGTAACAAAATTTTCTTTGTTTGCCCCCTCCAGACCTACCAGACCCTCAACCCCCATGTCATGCCCTAGCATTAGGGAACACCCATTTTGATTTTTTGGTTTGAGAGCTAAGTTTACAGGTTTTCTTATTGTTAAAAAGCTTTGTTTAATGATATGCTAGTTACAAAAAAGCCAGGTAAAAAGAGACAAAGACAAAGCGAAGAAAAGGTGGGGCACACCTATTTATTATGCCAAGAAAATTGCTGCTAGAAAGGGGAAAAGAGCCAAAAGAAACCCGTTGCCACCAGGACCCATCACGCACACTTGTCTATCCCTTGCTGCCTGTTGTTCGTGACTTTATCCCATGAAGGGTGAAGAGCTTGAAGCAGCCGCATGTGGGTTGAAGAGTCTCCACTCCTATTAGCAGTCTCCAGTCTCCGCGCCTATTGCAATTTGGTCCATAATAGGGAATTTGTATGATATTTTTGAGGAAGATACTGTCATGTCCCACGAATCTAGCATACAATAATTTATGCACGTAAGTATTATCAGGCATATTTCCTTAAGTTAACACCTATACCTGTGATACGCATCATATCAACATTATCTAGTCCACAACAATATGGCTGGAATCTTAAGCATCCCATGTTGGCACATAAAGTCTGACGCGATTCCACTCAACGATAGTCTTATGATTGGGCTTTCTATTGAGACATAACTAGCACTTGCACCTCAGCAAGGTGCAATGGTTACACCGATAGCTGGATATACTCTGGTAGTATATTGAAAGGGATGGAAAAAAACTGCAAGAAAAATGAAAATTGCTTTTCTTAGGACTAACTATTTATAGCAAAAGTCAGTTGATGATAAGATGCAAGCTACGAAGTAAAATCAGACTGTAAGGAAGAAATCATTGCGTGGCTCTTCACTCTGAACGGATGCTTCATTCTAGAGACTCTTAGGCTTCTCAATGATGAATCACAAAGGAACCTGGATCATGTTTTTAATAGAAACAGGGTCCGTTCTTGTCAATTAGATATCCTAACTGATCTACTATTGCTTGAAAATCAGGTTCCCATAGTCCTCCTCCTTGGGCTATTGCAAATGAAGTACAATTGCACAGAAGAAAAGGCAAGGATAGAGCTGCTTAGAATGATTCGTGATGGTATAGTTGCCTTGGCTCACCCTTTCTTGCAGCCAAAAATAGGGGAATCGCCAACAGAGCATTATGAACGCGAGAAAAACTTGAAGGAAGAACCCAAGTTATAAAAATCTGAAGCAATACAACCACATTTTGGGATTTTTCCATGATTTCATTTTGCAGGAGTCGAAGATTACCGGTGAAGGAGAAAAGGCAGGGGATATTCATATTACAGTACCAGAGGGCAGACACCGTCGTTATCTTCGTGGTCTTCATTGTCATACAACAGCTCATAAACTGAAGAAAGAGTCTAAGTATCAATACCTCGTCACTTCCGCTACAGATTTATACAAGAGGGGAATGATGTTTAAGTCGTACAAGGGAGTTCCCTCAGCAAAGGACCTCCGTTTCAACGAATAGAAAAATACTCTATTTCTCCCTGTGATATGGCTTTTTGATGCTACAGAATTGATCTTCAGGAACCTCATGGATGTGGACATCTGCCAAGAAAAAGAATTCACCGTTATTTTAGAGTATGTATTTCTGATGAATAGTTTGATGGAGATTGTGGAGGACGTGGCTTTGCTCAAGAAGAAGGGAATAATGTAGAGCTCCATTGGAACTGATGAGGAAGCGAGTGACCTGTTCAATGGTCTGTGCAAAGGAGTTAATTTCACTTTCGCTGATGAAGATAGGTTTGTGGCATTGAAGAGTGGTGTTAATGAATGGTACAAACAACGGACTATGGTGAAAATTAGTGCATGGGTGGAGAGTCATCCAAACCTTGTGAACAGACTGGTAACTCAAAAACACAGAATTATTCATCGCTCCTTGCTGACACTGTGGTTCCTAAGGATGAAGGGCCTGAAAATACAACTGGGGTTAGCTCCAAAGTATTATTTCAGAGTATACCATAGTTAATAGTTGGACAAAATTTTGTTGGCTCTTTCATATTAAAGCTTCATTTCCTCTACATTTCCATATGGAAGGCTTGGCAAGATCAATGAAGAGAAACCAAAATCGTGAAATAACCAATTCATTGTTGTTTGACCACCCACTTCTTGAGAATCAATTAGCATGTCAAGCAAGATAATGTATCAACAAGACCCTGAACTCCAATGCCTATTGGCTTGTGGCGCATGTTAGATCGTTTGGTAGTTTCCATAGGATAGTAATTCACATCAATGATTTTGTTTAGGTTCGCAGTAACTATGGTTGTGACTTGTTACATTGTTGCAAAGATTAAAAATACATTAACCAAAACCACAGAGACAAGTTCAACACAACCATACAGAAAAGAAAAACTAATACATTATAAAATGGAAATCAGAAATTGACCTCTCCTAGCTTATCAAAATCAAAGTAAAGGTTATAAGAACCCCCGCTGCCAACAAGCTTAGATGGATGAGATTTAGTTGGAACCCCCTACAAGAAATGGCTCCCAAATTAGTTAGAAGTGCCATTGTGAAATATTCAATGCAGTGAGAAGAAGCTATTATCATTCAACTCACCTTTTCTCTTACAAAACTTGGTAGAGCAAGCAATGCCAAATTACAGACTGTAGTTTCTGTTGGGCTAGTGTACTTGATAATATCAGTGCAAAGGTTTGAGGACTTTTTGCTCCAAGATTCTGTTGATTTCTCTTTCTATTGCAGTGATCCTGAAGCCCAAAATAGGATTAGTTCTTCAAACGAACAATGAAAATGCAATTTAAAAATTAGCTAAATTCCTCAAGAAAATATTAACTTACCTTGAATAGAAGGTAAGTGTTTTCTATTTCTATCTGAGCTTCCAGAATTGCAAACCACAGCTTGTGGGCTTGCATGACTTTCTTTGCCTTTCCCTGATCCAATTATCCAATCTTTGAGCCACAATGCATTCCAAGAACAGATTCACTAAAACAAATAAATTAAGTAGAGGGAAACAAAGGCTTTACTTGCTACTCATATGTCAGGTACAGTTTTCAAACTCTTCACCCCAGCAATTTGCTAGTCCAGGAGATTCATTTGGACAAAACAATGACCAGGTAGCATTGTCTTGGACCCTCTTCATAAAGAGATCTGCAACCCAGAGCTCATAGAACAAAAAACAATAGCTCTGCTCTCTTCCTGTAAGAAGGCCCAAATTGATTTCGTGAGACCCTAAAATGTCAAACAACAATTTTAACAAGTTTTTCCTAATTACTGTCAATTACTTAATCTCGCAAACAAAAGTAAAATTACCTTCACATGGTTCTTTCTCAAATCAAGAGAGTCAAAGACAACAACATGCCATGGCTCCAAGTATACAACAAAGGCACCTACAGGAATATTGTTATCAGATTGGGCAGCTTGCCAATTTAATTTAAAAACCAAAACATAACAGGTTATATTTCATATCAGCTGCCTCTTTGTTACCATTTACACTTTATGACCATTTGGCTACCAAAAACTCTAGTTCAACAACCAAGCCTTGTAGCACCAATTATCCAACCTAGTCTCACACACATTGAAGGTGCACAAACTGACATCATAAGAAGTTTGAGAAACTTTATATTTAAGCAAAATGAAACACCCCGTTAGTTTCTCACCACATCAATCATCTTAAATGAAGAGGAAGAAAAAGCAAACATAGCAGTCAAAAGACCCATATTACTACCTCTCGCATGGCCATAGGTATGACCCTGTTGGAAATATAAACCGAGTGACCTTATGATAGGGTATTGAGTATCAAAACATCCCCAAAACATGTTGATCTATTTCCCAAATTACTCTTATCAAGGGTCACAACATCAAATAGGGCAACAACATCGGGGATTTCAAAATTACCATCAAGAAATGAATCCAAAACTTCAAATTTCCCTAGACAAAATTGAGAGAGATCTTGAGGAAATTAAATGAAATCAAAATCTAACATATCACCAATGTCATGCGCAACGTCAGAACATTACATATCCACAACCAATAGACATTATTCCACAAACACCTCAATATCCACAACAACAACACTTCCAATATCCGCAATATCAAGAAATTTTTCAACACCAAGGTGTACCTCAAGTGAAATATCAAAATATACCTCAAAAATAGTATTAAGGAGTTCTGTAAAATCAAGAAAAGCATCAAATTATAAGGATGCACTTATTTACAAAGGCGAAAGAAATTGATAGAGCGTTAATTCTATAGGAGAAATTGAAATGAGCTAAAATGAACTAAAATTGTTGGATAGCATCGAGCAGTATGTGGCTATTTTTATAGATTCCTATCAAACTTATATGGATCTGAGGTTCATATAGAGTTCAAGTGCACACTTCCAAAAAAAACAAGAAAAAACCTAAATAGGTTCATGTATCATTAGTTTTTTGAAGTAAAAATTACTGTGTAAACTCTCACTGGGCCTCATATCATTACAGTTCTAACATATTTAAGATGCTATCAACAACAACCCCTTCAGAGATTTGTCATACCTAAGGTGTATTTTTCAATTCATCGTGATATGTAGAAATCATAACAGATGCATAAATGAACAAAATTCCTCATCAACAGACATTTTGAATATTGTGTAGATGTAAAGCCCATCTTATTCCTTCAATTTTGTTTTTAACATGGAAGATTATGGAATATCACAAATTATCAAAATCATCTTCATTAAGGAATAGTTCATTTAGCATTCATTGCATATAGGTGATTAAGTATACTTGAGTCGAAGTAGTATTTAAATGGATGACCTTCTGGGAAGTTCCAATACTTCACCCATGTGTATCACCTAGATGCAATGAATGCTAAGTGCACCATTCATTCCCATAAAAAATAGGTCCATTCCACCTACTACTCATGAAATATGGGTCAATGAGTTTGATTCATAGACTATAAAATTGAATCTTGATATTAATATAAGACTTGACAGACTGCAGAGAATTCCTCCTACTTATCAGATTCATATTGTCAGGTTTCTTAAAGACAAAAAATAAATAAAGTTAAACCACCCTAAATAATAGTCATCGAGATTATATCATTGACCAGATTCTTTTAAGACACAGGTTACTTCTTAGACTCACATCAAGGCTCACAATACATTCCATTGTATAATAAGGCTGATAGCCAATATTTTATAAAGTCTGCCTGCGTAATGCATTTTATAAAGTCTACCTTGCATATTCTTTCAGAAATTTGAAATGCAAAAAAAACACAAGATACAGCATACACAACAACCACACAAAACCTTTTAAATGTTGATTAGATTTACACTAAGCCATTATCCCTTAACAGTAATGAAGGCATCTTATAATCTAAAAATTTCGAAACTAAAGAATAATAAATTGGTAACAAAACTTACCTCCAGCGAGTTGATGAGCATTTTCAAGAAATGCGGTATTGATTGTATTTGGCAAAGAAGTATTTACTTGGAGATGCACCGAAGGATGAAACGTGTCCTTTAGCCAGTGCACGTCTAGTCACCGAAAGTTCTGCTTTGAAAGGTTTGATCATTAGACTCTCATTTAAAAAAAATTAAGGTGGAAATTACTTGTGTATTAATCATACAGTCTTAGATATAGTCATCAAGATTATATCATTGGCCAGGTTCTTGTAAGACACAAGCTACTTCTTAGACTCCCACCAAGGCTCGTCCCTTTATATGACAACCACAATACCTTCCATTCTATTGTAAGGCTGATAGCCAATATTTTATAAATTATACCTGCGTAATGTATTTTATAAAGTCTACCTGCATATTATTAATGTAGTTGTTGGTAGCATGTTTACTTCTAGTGATGTTGATACAAATTTCTGTTGAAGACTGTTGAGAAACATGTGAAAAAGTACTCTTTAAGATTCCTCTGACTATTTTGTAGGGACATGTCATCTTTCCTCTCTTCTGGTTAAGTGTCTGTCTAGCACAATAATTCTTTGGCACATGCATTAATCAGAGCATTGGATGGCAAGAGCATTTATGAATGGTCTGTGTGTGGCATCATGTCTACAAAATGAATCTGGGTCTTCAAAAGCATAGAGAAATATAGGAGAAGCAGTATGCTAAAGTGTAGGCAAGTAAAGAGGAGCCCTTGGATCATGGGATATTGTCTCAGGGCAGATGAATATCATCATATCGATGATGAATCTGACTGTGGAGAATCCATATATACAAAGAAGAGCGCATTGGTCATGCATAGAAAGTTTTGGCAATGGGGAAGGGAGTGGATTATTGCAAATAAGGCTAGTTTGTCCAGAGGTCTTATGATGGAGGATGATGAAGCATTGGTGGGGTGTTGCAGAATTAGTTGGAGGCATCTTTTCTGAAAGATTAGAGCAGAAGTAAGGAGAATGATTTAGCCAATGGAAGTACAAAGATTTGGTTATGATGCCTTAAGCTATGCTCAAAGCTTTGATGATGGAGACTATGAGAACAGTCAAAATATACCTCAAAAATAGTATCAAGGAGTTCTGTAAAATTAGCACTACCATGTAAAAAAGAACTACAAGCATTACCCTTTCTCTTGCCTCCTCCCTGGTCTACATAGCGAGCAATATCATTAAACACACGCAGCATCGAAACAATACCATTTGATGTGCCATTTGTTCCCCTAATGAAGCTATTTGTTGCACGAATGTTATGAACAGAAACTCCAATACCCCCAGTCGATTTGCTACTTACAAGACATTCCTTGAGGGTATCGTGCAGAGAAGGAAGCAGCTACTCGACTGCCCAAAGCCAAAACATTAAGTGAACCACTATAACATAACAGAAGGGTAGAAAAGAAAAGGGACTCGCCTCTTTAAACAGTATAAATTAAACCATAATGCTTCAAGTTCAACCTTGAATGTCTAGAATGTTTCCCAAAATTAGGTATGTCAAGCAAAAATGTTTCCCAAAAATAATTGTTATTTCAAACAAGGATCAATTCAAAGTTCCAAAGATCTTAGTTGCAATCAAAAAAAACTCAAGCCGTTTGATGCATAAAACATTCAGGTAGACCCTATTTCATAACAACTAATTCAAAGAGAAGTTACAATGTGCTACTACTAGAAGCATTTCAAAATACCAATTCAAAATAGAAAATGTACAAAAATCGTAGGCACAGGAGGCACATACCTGGGGCCTTGGGGATCCATCATTAAAGAGAGTTGGAGAAGCATGTGTAAACCACCTCTGTGTCATCAAATAGTATGCAGAGCAAAAATTGTGTGAACAAAGAGTATAAATTCTAAACACGATGTGAGAGATGACAGTGGATGAGCATAAGGAGGATGAAGGCGTCTCTACCTTACCCCTCAGGTTTTCTTTCTCACTCAAAAAAAATACCATATGAGAAACTCTACTTTTCGTTTTGCAGGACAATAGAACAGACGTCCTTGACGATTTGATGGATGCCAATACCCTGTTCCAGAGCTTCTTTCCTAGGTAGGTGTCTAAGAAAGTTCTTTTCTTGCCGTGTAAGCCACCCTGCTTAAAGAGCGAATAATCAATGCTGCCGTCCGATATCACCAACTTCATAATGGGGATGGGCGACCATCCTTTGTTTTTAATGCTTTCTCAGAAGATCTGCAGCCTAGCATGGAGGTCTTCCCAACTGTCAGAAGAGGGGTTGAGAGTGTTTGATACGCAGGCCTTAATGACATCAGTGAAAACTATGCTTTAGATGTGATCTTCGTTGCCGACTGAATCATTTAGGATCTAATTGCCTCGAGAACCACTTAAAACAATTTCGATGGGATTTCCCTACCCTATCGGCTACTAAATTCTGCTATCGGATCTCACCAAGCTTCCTGATCAGCCGATGGGATGTCTCAGGTGAGAATCCAACCGGAATAGTCTCTGTCGGCATCAGACATGAGACTTTTCCAGTTGAATTCTCACCTATAATAGCCTATCGGCTAATTACTATATGTTTCCATCACCAGAATGGTTAAATAAACACAACCAATTATTATTAATTAAACTGGACGATATTATACAATATGAAAAAAAATAGTTATAAGGCTATCTCATCAAATATCAACTTGTATTTCCACCACGGTATTATTTCTATCGCTGAATATAGAAGACGTCTATGTTTCTCATGCCACCTGGAATTTATTGGAAACTATATCTGTCTCATTCCCAATGATAATATACTATTATTCATCCACTATAATTATCGCTCCAATCCCATATCTTCAATCGGTAATCGGGCTCCCATATTATCGTGAGTTTATCTTCAGTGTGGTAGCTTTTATCAAATTGCTATACATTGGACGTGGTAATCACAATTACAAAAATATATTTTCTCAATGTTAAGATAAGCATTTCTTAAGCCATCGCATTCCTCTACAATGTGCAAAGATCCAATGAAAGACAATTGATGTGAAGAATGAATACCACTAGAATTATAAGAAGAGGAGTTCTAACATCGTTTGGAGGCGATGAATATAGGATGATTAAAGTGTAGCAATCAATAAAGCAGCAATGCTTAAAGATGGTTATAATGCATATAAGGTAATGAACTCATCTAAGGGAAGGAATAATGTTAATTATTCCTAACACACGATTTATCAATTAGTAGTGTTAACATAATACAAGAGACACACCCCTTGTCAAATAAACATAATGAAAGGTCATATCCTTTGACCATGTCATGGATATAAAAGGGGGTGGGGGCATGGAAGAGAATGAAATAAGAGAAAAGTCTAATATCTTTCAAGTGCAGCAACAGACAATTAAGGGAATATTTCTTGAGAGAGGAGGAGAGATAATATGTAAAATTAAGAGATAAAATATGGAGATCTAAAGGAAGATATGCAGCTAGGAAGTGGAATGAAGTTAAACATATATTAATCGATGGGATCATTATATGAAAGCTTTTGGAAATAGGAATAGCAGCATCAATAACTGGCTTAAATTAGAATATAAAGCCATGTATATTATTGGATAATCATAAGATAAACATGATAAAGAATAATATATAAACACAAATATTAATGTAAGGAAAGAATCATTACATAAACATAGATATATGAATGCTAATTAATATAAGGAGAGAATAATGATATATATGTATATATACAAAATGTATATATATGTATATATCATATACACTTATTCAATAATGATGCTTGCAAAAATTATTGAGTCTTATGAGTAATTATAATGCTTAATATAAGTATGGACAATAGATTACTATTTGTTTGATAAATACTGACGATAGCTTCTAAATGTTAAGAACTGATCAATCAAATATTAGGATGATCATCACTATGTCCAAGGTAGAAGAAAAATCAGCTCATGGAAAACACATCTAAAAGAGTTCCAGTTAGCAAGTCATTCAGAGGTAAGTATGCTCACCAATGGGTTAGGCATTGAGGGATTATGCAATCAATACAAATTACTATGGCAGTGTGATACTGCAAGTTTACTAACCCCATATCTTATTAAATATTAGTGAATGCTTTTAAAACTAAAATTTGTGTTAAATTGTGAATTCAACCAAGTACAATATGATAAGTTAATGCGTATTAAATTCCACGCTTTGTAATTAATAAATATATATGCCAATATATTGGATTTCACCTATTCAGTATAGATGAATAACTAATTCCACATATGAGATTAATGGATAATGTTTATGACACAATAATGTTGCTTATAACAATTATTGTACCTTATTAAGCTTCTATGACCTTACTACTATGGGAATAGACTCCAGGACAAATCCCCTTTCGCTAACGCTCAATAGGGAGTGTGTGGAGGGAAAGGTGGGTAAATCGGTCCAATGTTGGATGGAGCCCAAGACGAGTAATAAACCTTGAGGGTGTCCAACTCAAGATCGTGCACACGCCCTTGGCACAATAAATCTTCCATCCAATGACGTTAGGAAGAGGAATGAGGTGAGGATCTATTCCGGTAGGGAGTAATAGGTCATATTTGTTCAAGATAGTTTATGCCCTAGGTGGTAATGCATTTCATTTGTCTTATTCTTAAAATGTGTAATCTAAAATAATCTAATTTAACCGTGAACAAGGAACTTTGTGTGTTCATTTTTATGTCTCTAATAAAGGGACATTACAAGTGGTATTACAACATGTTCCTGCCATCTTGTGTATACTACGTGAGTCTTACATGTATTCCAATGTGTACTTTGAGATATTGTATGTGTATTCAAGTATGTTCCAAGATTTACCTTGTGACTTATATGCATTCTTTGTAACATATGTTCATGTGAATACTTTGTGTATTACATGTATTAGTGTGTTTGCTTCATACTCATGTGTATACTTGATGTCCTTGAGATGATGGATGGGAAAATAGTGTAGTATGGGATGCACTAAATCCCCTTCCCCATTGTCTAACAGTACACTTCATTCGATTGTATTTGTATGTGAGTGTATACTCTATGTCTTGTGATTGTATTTGAGTGCATACTCTATGAACTTGCAGTTGTATTCAACTGTGTACTCCATGATTGTAATTATATTTGAGTGTACACTCCATGACTTGTATATGTATTCGAGTGTATACTCCATGACTTGTATATGCATTCAAGTGTATACTCCATGATTTGTATATGTATTCAAGTGTATACTCCATGACTTGTATATGTATTTGTGTGTATACTCCGTGACTTGTATATACTCCATGACTCATTTGTATACCATGTGACCTTGAATTCAAGTGTGTACTCTATGACCTTGTATTTGTTGTGACTTGTATTCAAGTTTATACTTTATAACTTACATGTATTCATACGTACATTTTGTGACTTCATGCACTCGTGCATATGCTTCATGACCTTATGATGTTTGTTTCATGGTATACATATGGATGCTAAACATCTTACTTGTCTGCTTCATGACTGATGGACTCTAATACATGACTACCCGATTCTTAACTGTATACTTTATGTTGCATAATTCATGCCTTATATGTATTTGTTGAGTGTATCTACGAGCATCCTTATACCTATGCTCTACATGTATGATCATTTTGTGCTTTATGTATATTCGAATGAATGCTTTGTATTGTGTGCATAGAAGTAGAATTGGGTGTACATGAATGCTCTACATATTCATGTCTTTTGTAATGACGGGATGCTTCTCGCTCTATGTGTGTAAATTCCTATATGTATGCTTGATGTGTATACTTCATGCTTCATCTACTTCTTAATGGATATGTGTCCTCATGTTTGAAGGTCGACATGTATTTTGTGTAATGATCTACATATCTCATGTGCATTCATGTATATGATCCTACCAATGTGTATTCCAATACCTTGTGTATCCCTACATGTATTTATATAACCTATAAGTGATCATCTGTTCTCATGTGAATGATTTATGCTTCTATGTATACGTCATGACTCTGTAAAGTTGTGTACTACTGCTTACAACAAATGTCTTATGAATACTCTTTGTGTACACTCCATGTATATGTTTCATGAGTTTATGATATGCCTCACTTCTTCTGTGTATTTAGATGTGTGCTTATGTCTTAAATATTTACTCCACGAATACTCTTCTCATGTATGTTGGTGCATGATTCATGCCTCATGTGTATTTGAATACAATCCAAGACCTGCATGCATAGATGCTTATGGAATCTGCCTTTTTATTTAGGTGTATGATCCATGCCTTGAGTGTTGCTTCATGTCTTATGTGTACTCAAGTTCCTTCAAGCAAATATGTTATGGCTTACATTATTCAATGTGTATGTGATTGTGTGTATACTCTGTGGCTGGAATTCATGTGCATGCCTTGTATCTTACATGCATTCATGTGTATATCTTGTGACTTACATGCATTCACACTATGTGACTTATGTATGAATACAGCTTGCAATCCACATACATTCCAAAATATACATATATTTTATGATTCGTTAAGAGTCTCCTTGTGTTAGCTTCATTCAGATGTGTCTTCAAACAAGATTACTCCATGATGTCTTTTGCCTAAAGGATTAGCTAAATTTTATTTTTCAAACTACTTCTTGAGTTGAGGAGCTTTAACTATTGAAGTGAAAGATGGGATTGCTTGAGGAAAAACAATCTTGGGCAGGGCAGACTATCATGTCTCCCAAATTTAGCATACAATAATTTATGCACATAAGTATTATTGGGAATATTTCCTTATGATAACACCTATACCTACAATACTCATGATATCTACATTATCTAGTCTATAGTGATATGGTTCAAATCTTAAGCATCACACATTGGCACATAAAGTCTGACGGGATTTCATTCAACGATAGTCTTATGATCGAGATTTCTATTGGGACATAATTACCATATGCTTCCATCACTGGAATGGTTAAATAAACAAAATAAATTATTATTAATTAAACTGGATGATATTATACAATATGAAAAATAGATAGTTATCGGGCCATCTCATCAAATATAAACTTGTATTTCCGCCATGGTATTATTTCTATCGTTGAATATAGAAGATGTCTATGTTTCTCATGCTGCCTGGAGTTTATTGGAAACTATATTCATCTCATTCCCAATGATAATATACTATTATTCATATGTCGTAATTATTGCTCGAGTCCCATATCTTCAATTGGATATCGGGCTCCCATACTAGATCGTGAGTTTATCTTCAGTGTGGTGGCTTTTATCAAATTCCTATATATTGGACTTGGTAATCACAATTACAGAAATCTATTTTCTCAATGTTAAGATAAGCATTTCTTAAGCCACCGCATTCCTCTACAATGTGCAAAGACCCGATGGACAATTGATGTGAAGAATGCATACCACTAGAATTATAAGAAGAAGAGTTCCAGCATTGTTTGGAGGTGATGAATAGAGGATGATTAAACTGTAGCAATCAATAAAGCAGTAATGCTTAGAGATGGTTATTATGCATATAAGGTAACAAACTCATCTAACACAAGGCATAATGTTAATTATTCCTAACACATGATTTATCAATTAGTAGTGTTAACATAATACAAGAAACAAACCCCTTGTCAAATAAACATAATGAAAGGTCATATCCTTTGACCATGTCATGGATATAAAAGGGGGGAGCATGGAAGAGAATGAAATAAGAAAATATCTAATATCTTTCAAGTGCAGCAACAGACAATTAAGGGAATATTTCTTGAGAGAGGAGGAGAGATATAATATGTAAAATTAAGGGAATATTTCTTGAGAGAGGAGGAGAGATATAATATGTAAAATTAAGAGATAAAATACAGAGATCTAAAGGAAGATATGCAACTGGGAAGTGGAATGAAGTTAAACATACATTAATCAATGGGATCATTATATGAATGCTTCTGGAAATAGGAATAGCAGCAACAATAACTGGTTTACATTAGAATCTAAAGCCATGTATATTATTGGATAATCATAAGATAAACATGATAATGAATAATATAGAAAAACAAATACTAATGTAAGGAAAGAATCATTACATAAACATAGATATATGAATGCTAATTAATATAAGGAGAGAATAATGATATATATGTATATATACAGAATGTATATATATGTATTTATCATAGACACTTATTCAATAATGATGCTTGAAACAATTATTGAGTCTTATGATTAATTATAATGCTTAATATAAGTATGGACAATAGATTAATATTTTTTTGATATTTACTAACGATATCTTCTAAATGTTAAGAAGTAATCAATCGAATCTTAGGAGGATCATCACCGCATCCAAGGCAGAAGATAGATCAACTCAAGGAAAACACATCCAAAAGAGTTCTAGTTAGCACGTCATTCAAAGGTAAGTACCCTCACCAACAGGTTAAGCATTGAGGGATTATGGAATCAATATATATTACTATGGTAGTGGGATACTGTAAGTTCACTAACCCCATATCTTATCATAGATGAATAACTAATTCCACATATGAGATTAATAGATAATATTTATGACACAATAATGTTGCTTATAACAATTATTGTACCTTATTAAGCTTCTATGACCTTACTATTATAGGAATAGACTCTTGAACCAAATCCCCTTTCACTAACACTCGATAGGGAGTGTGTGGAGGGAAGGCAGGTAAATCGGTCCAATGTTGGACAGAGCCCAAGAAGTGTAATAAAACTTGAGCGTGTCCAACTTGAGATCGTGCACATGCCCTTGGCATAGTAAATCTTCTATCCAACGAGGTTAGGAAGAGGAGTGAGGCGAGGATCTATTCCGCTAGGGAGTAAAAGGCCATATCTGTTCAAGTTAGTTTATGTCCTAGGTGGTAATGCATTTCATTTGTCTTATTCTTAAAATGTGCAATCTAAAATAATCTAATTTAACCATGAATAAGGAACTTTGTGTGTGCATTTTTATGTCTCTAATAAGGGGACATTACAAATACAAGGAAATTTATAACTTCAAGCAAACACAATTGGAAAGGAAAAAGCAATATCTTGCATGCTTGTGGTAAAATGGGAGTTTTCATAATAGATTATGGGTAGGTCCAAAGCATAAAGGCTAGAGGAATTATGGAGACATGCAAATGGGAGAAAATCATGGGAAATCAAGGCGTTTGGGCTTGGATAGAAGAGAAATTCATAGCAGAGGTCTATAGGAGGTATGTAAATAACATGGCATGGGAGGGAAAGATCTTTGAATGCAAAATCCACGTGAAAAAAGAGAAGACAAAGGGAAAAGAAATTTTGGGAGGATGCAAGACCATATATGCATACAAATTTGGACAAAATTCAGAGAGGGAGGATTACAATACAGAATAAGGTGTTGAGACATCTTGGGGTTTAGAGGGAAGAGGGAAATAATTCGTAGTTGTAAATGAAAGGGTTATAGAATATGCACAAAACAAATTCATGAAAATGCCTTTTAAAAATGTTAGAGAAATGCAACTAGGAAGTGTAAAGCCAAATTCCACAGACATTGCGAGCATCCTTCTTGACTGCAATGGAAAGAGAGCAGGAGGACATTTGAGAATTTTGGGCAGGATGGATAGGAGGCACAACAAGGAGTGTGGCGTAACAAATATTGGGGGAAGAATGGGATGATACTCTCCTCAAAATTACCAAGTTTAACATGCAAGAAAGGAGTAAGGGTTCCTTCTAACATTCTTAGGTATTTGCCTTTACAAGCAAATTTCAGTTCAACACCTCTTATGTAAGCTAATAGCTCCTCAAACAATGACAAACTAGACATTTGTCTCACAACCATAATATTTTTTATTGTGTCTGTTCCCTATTTAGTCTAACTAAAAACATGAACTCGTGAGAATCACTTACTTGAGTTAATTTTATATCTGGCATTTTCCTCTAGTTATGAGTGTTAAACCATGGTCAAGGAAATCCGAGTTGAAACATTTTTGGATCTCTTCGCACCTCAAAGTATTATTGCTATTCTTAGGAATTAAAACAAAAATAAAAATAGATTGGTTGGGACAATAGTAACATTAATTTTATAGCGGGAATAGGTTAGGTAAACATTGTGAGTTCCCTCAATATGGGTTAATTGATATTTGGTAAATAATTTTTTGTATTTATCAATACCCTTAGTCATTTGACTTGTAAATCTTTATATGTATATGATACATTGAGATATGCTATAACTTGCTAAGAAAATCATAGGAGGAAGTGACAATTCACACCAATTCACTAATTATAAAATGGTAATGTTCTTGTCATTAGGGATTAAGGATGAATGTTTCCTTGCTATGCTTTGTTATGTATGGATGTAGTTTTTATGGAGTAAGTTGTTATGCATAATTATCATTTGAGGTGATAGTTTTATTACTTCTTGTTGTCCCATGACTTAATGTGACTAAGCTTATGTATAATTCTTGTTGGAAGCATAAATACATGCGTGGATTGATTCTAATTATGTTAGCAATAAATGTTATACAATGAGGCAACAATAGAACTTGACCCCCAATTGAAAGTACTGATTTTGATAGTATACTAGTGTACAACTCTAGAAGTCAAAACCTATCTAATCCTATTAGCATGGAACCTTGATTTATTTCTAATGATAACAATATACTAACATTAGGCCATGACATTGATTATAAACACAATATTGCTTTAGATCTAGATAAAATAAATATATATGCTAGTAATATCATGATGAGCTTACTTTGTAATTTAAGATGAATGCAATTAGCAAAGAAAGTTGGGATTATTAGGAAATAATAAACAATGAACTTTCTATTGCCAAGGGAGGATTATTTGAATATCCAAGTGTGGAATTTTGAGTAGAAAATGGTCGGAGATCAAATAGGTTCATCCCTTGAGTTCATTAAACATCTATGTTGAGACTCAAGTGAAATAAGATGGCAAGGAAGTCTTAAGTTGAAACTCTAGCGATAAGAACACCTTATAACATGATCTAGAAATATAATAGCCTTATATAAGATTTGACATACAATCACTTAATAATGTAGGTAGGAATTCACCACCATGACAAAGTCACTTCAAGTAAAATTCACCTTCAACAATTCACCGTCGCGGAAAAATTAACCGCTTTAACATTTTTTAATATTAATGTGATGAATTTTCCATGGTAGTGAATTGCTGGTGGTGAACATGACAAAGTCACTTCAAGTAAAATTCACCTTCAACAATTCACCGAACCGCTTTAACATTTGTTAATATTAATGCGATGAATTTTCCATGGCAGTGAATTGCTGGTGGTGAATATGAAAAAGTCGCTTCAAGTAAAATTCATGCGGAAAAATTAACCGCTTTAACATTTGTTAATATTAATGCGATGAATTTTCCATGGCATGAATTGCTGGTGGTGAATTTTGCTTCTAGTGAATTTGTCGTATGAATTTTTTGGAAGAATTGCTGATAGTGAATTTGCTGTATGCCTCCCTTCAATTATGATCAGTTGCTATTTATTAATTTACTTGACTAAAATTTATTTATTGTTATTACAGTGCAATCAGCTCCTACATGCTTGCATATAGTATTGACTTGCTGTTGCGAATTTGAATCAGCTGAGTTTACTGTTGTTATAATACCGTAATTAGCTCCCGCTTTTTATAATGTTTTAGTGTACTAAAAGTCAATAGCAGAATAAATTCTGCTGGTTCTTGATTCCATAAAAAGGTATGAGAACCACTTTCTTAGCCTCATGGCCCAAGCCATATAATTTTTTTATTTTAGTTTTGGCTTGAGAAATGGGTATAGAGGCTGTCAAAGATGAATATCAGAGCTTATGAGAAACTTTTTATGAAGAGTTTCAGATTTTGTATGGGAAATCTGTACTAAAGGATCTCTTGAAGATTTTTTTCGAACAATATATTGAGTTTTGAAAGTTTTATAAAACAGGCTGCATGCAAGTACAGTTTTAGTTTACTAAGTGGTGATTAAGGATAAATTTGGGCATCAGGAAAATTCACCGTCAGCAATTCACCGCTAGATGGTGTTGAATTTTCCTTAAGCTGAATTTGTCATGCTGGTGAATTTTCCTGCGGTGAATTGTTGGCCATGAATTTTCTACACTGAATTGTTCGTGGTGATGGTAGATTCTGTTTGTTTGTCCTACAAATGTTAAAGTTTATCTTATTTAAAAAATTATATCATAAATTAGATATATATTTAATAACACTTCTATATAATCTTTTAATACAAAGGAGTCTTCCCACAATTTTAATTGTATTTTAGGATAAAATTATACACGGGCCACATCAGATTTAGGCCCTTGTAAAGATGTTCCGCATAGGGTTTCTATTTTATTTTAATTTATGTTAGAGACAAAATTATTAAATTTAAAAAATGTAGTTCTATGATTAAAATGATTTTTTTTTTTACGGAATATTTTTTTTACATTGACCAGTTATAATTTCTACTTCTTTATAGTTATTATTGTTTTCAACTAAACGTTGAACTTTGTTTAAAAGGGTTCCTAATTTTCCTCAACAACATTCGTAAGAAATTTTAACTAGTCCCCTCTTGATATTTATAGTCCTTGTAAGATTCCTTCGGTAATTTTACAATTAATTACTCTTGCAAGAAAAAAATGGAGATAAAAAGGAAAGCACTACAACTCACATGAACTATATGTTTTAAACCAACACCAAATAAAGAAATTTTTTATATAATGACACTATTCAAATCTATAAATTCATATCCAATCTAATAATTATCTTTGTTTTTGGGAGTTAAAATGTACTTAAGCCAAAAATTCCTTGTGGATTATTGATCTCTTCTTATCAAACAATTCTCATTTATTTTTTGGGAGCTAAAATGTACCCACACTTTCAAATGTTCATCAAATGTAGAATTCATTTTGAACTATTATTTTATCCTTTCTTGTCTAAAATCTTGTCAAATATTGCACTTTTAGCCAATAGAGTGATCACCTTGAGCTATCAAATTGATGATATATTAGGCCTTTAAAAATATTTTAGGCAAATATAGATTAGTGGAGATCAACAATCTAAAATGAATTCTAGGATTGATGAAAATTTAAAACCATGATAAATTTTAGCTCTGGAAAAGCAATGAGAAGTATTAGATTCGAGACAAAATAAATGATGGAAAATGAATATTGGTTATATGGGCATAAAATAAATGAAAAGTATGTAATATTAAATAAATTTAGATATTTCATATCACATATAAAATTTAGGCATGTTAAATCTAAACGTGCGTGCATCGAATACCCTAGTGAAATAGTTGAATTAAAAATTTAATAAAATAAATTCTTAAGCAATTTAACTACCATTAAATTAAATTTTCATAAAAA